>JAUZST010006914.1:0-14532 GCA_034779995.1 Parotocinclus haroldoi
GATAAGTTCTTCATACGGTGACTGGAATTGAGTAAGAACTTGTTTTTTACAGTATTATTACTTCGCATGCTGAGTATTTATACATTGTGTTGAAGATCGTTTATAAAAACTTGGTTGCACAATTATTTTTCAATGATCAAAGTTGGTAAGCGGTTATTAGGACCAAACCATCCCGTCCCGATGTGGCTCCCATTAACCGGATTCGACTGTACCTATATTATACAGGGTAAGTCCCACTTTAACATCGTTAATATGTGGGTTGATGTTTGTCACATCACCCAAGATGCTCCCGCTGAATTGATGTAGTTTGGATAAAACCTGTGTGCATCCTGAGAACAGCCTCCCATTGATGTTTGCAGCCAGTAATAAAATTATTCAAGAGGAACCTACTTTACAGACACCTTATACCCCCAGCACACTGCTAACGAAATGAATACAAATGAGGGGCGATTTCAGAATGAATACGAAGAGGATTTCACAAGAACTGCTGAACAATCGGATCCTGTCCAGGCCCAATCGCTGTTGAACTTTGTTATGAAAAGTTATGAAACCGTCCTGTGCCGTCTCTTTAATAAGTCATGTATTTCCACGTCAGTGCTCAAAGAGAACTGCGGTGTAGTGGACAATTCCTGAATCCCATAATTACTCCTCAAAGCACTGACCTGGAGGGAATTTGGACTCGGCGAATCGTAAAGGGAAGCTGAGTGAAATTGACGGCACTTGGGGCCCTGTAACTGGGAAACAATCTGTTAACTGTCCCTACTGCTGAAAGGTATGTAAAGGACCAGCACATCTACAACTAAAGGCGGACCCAGGCTTTTGCCTCTAGCTGTGAGAACTCTATTTACAACTCATAAAATAAGAGGCAAACCTAATCTCCTGGGCAGAGGTGGCACTCGTTCCATAAATGCTTCTATGGAAGTAAACAAGAGTCGGTCCTGTTTGGTACTAGCCAGCACTGCTAAGCCTGTCACTGGATGTTGGGATGTTCTATAAGGCATATACCAATGATTTATTGCAGTGGTGAAGGAACAGAGATCTGCTTCAGACCATCGTTTATTTTTACATGTACGGTCCATTATATATGCCCTTCTGTTCACCATAGAGAAGGACATTCCAGTCATTTGTCCGGCTGCTAATCTAAATGCTTGATAAGTTCCCTTTTACTTTGTGCTCTAATGGTCTGGACTCCCAAAGGACCAGCGCAGGACCCGTATGTTCATCGATCATCAATTTCCTTCGCTAACACAACGCAACTTCCACTAGTGTATCAAAAAGGCTTCGTTTTGGTTTGTTTGTAACATTTCTTTATTTTTCCTGTTGAAATTACACTCGCCTTCGAGTACAGTGCTCCCTCGTTTATGGCGGGGGGTTACGCTCCAGGACCAAATCCGCCAAAGTAGGGACGCTCTATTTATAAAAGTATTTATACGCTATTTTTAAGTCTTTAAAAACCCCCACACTTTTACACTACATAAACTTTTCCCATTCCCTTTATAACTGTAACACAGAGTGAAAATGGCGGCGGCAAACGCAGCGTTCCGGAAAACAGGCTTTAATGTTCAAAATCGGCAGGCAGGAATCGGAATAACGGACAGTCCAGGGTCGGAATACCAGGAAAACTCGGCAAACAGGATCAAAAAAAAGGGTTCGGCGAGAAGCGAAAAACGGGTCGGGACTTTGAACTTTGGGTTTGAACTGTGTCGGGGTTACTGAGCAGTATTTGGACCCTGCTGTAAATATTTTACATTGATGAATGATTTTGATCTAGAAGTGCAGCGAATCACGACATAATGACTAAAAACGGACAACAAAGGCACTGCCTTAATAATTTAATCACTTTACCACATACTGTTATAAAACAGCTTCATATGTCAGTAGAATAAATAAAGCCATTCATTAAATATAAAGTGCTTCTTGGTACAAACCTCTGGCACGAGGCACAAAGTGTTTTTCGTGGAATCGAGTGTAATTTTATGAAGGAAAGCAGCATGACTGTGACGCTACATAATCAGGTCTTAAATTAAATCGCAACTCCTCCAACAAGCCGCAGCTAAAGTAACTGGCAATTCAATTTCTCTATATAATACTGAGGTAAGACATAATGATTACAAACTGCTTTAGCCACAGTTGGTGATGCTGACTCGTTTCTTTCCTAAAATTACACTTTATTCCTCTTTCCATGAAAACAAAAAAAGCATAAGGCTGTTCATCGTCCATTTAGCTCACACAACAAGCAACACTGTAACATATAAAACACTTCAAACTTCAATTATTAGGAAAACAAAACTAAGGCTAGCCTCGTTAAGGCTAACGACGGAAGCTTTTAACATGAAACCCACATTAGCAGTAGCATTTCCATTCCACGTTGCACTGGGCAAAAACTTTTTACCATTTTTTAAAAAATCTTCCATCGTTTCAGTTTTGTGCTGAAGTTTGGGCAGCTCTGGGCAGATTAAATCATCTTTTATACTTTTCTAAATGAAAAGAATTCAAATCGTACATCTAGCTTCAGTCATCCATCACTGACAGATCACACTGGTGGATCATCTGGAGAGGTGCCAAAACTTATGCTCACACACAGTTTCGTATCCCGTTTGAAAACGGGTGCGTCTTAATAACGAAGACAAAAAAGAAACCAATATGACGTTTTGTCAAGTTGTTATTTGGTGTTGATTAGTAAAAACTTGTGAAAATAAAAAAGCGAAAAAAATCTAAATTAATTAATTTAAAAAAAAAAAATTTATAACACTTGTATTTTTCCACTTTTTGGATGAAAACGGCTTCCATTTTTACCAGTAGTTCTAGCTACTAAGATCATCAGATTTCCTTTTAAATTAAAGCGCATTACTGTTTCATGGTTTGAGTGCCACTAAAACGAAATTCAAACGTGTATGAATGATTTATTTGACCTCTTAAAGATTAGGATTTTTACTAGCAATAATAAGTGAATTGAATCGATAAATATGAACTAAAATGCTAAACTTGTTTGCCCTGCATTTCAACATGCAATGAAAAAGGGAAATAATTCGTGTACTTTTTATTACTTTTACTAATTGTTTAGTCACATTTAAGAGACTGAATTATATGCATCACGATTAGTCACTAATCACTAATATTATAAAAAGTAAAAGCTGTTTAAGAGTATAAAATAGTAAAAGCGGTGCAGTCCATCTCTACAGTTCTAATACTTCTTACTTTACTTCCTCTAGTAAAAATGAAAGCTGATGCTCATTGATAGGATCTTCTGGTTTTGTATCTATTGATTATTCCCAAAAGCAGCAGCTTTGCCCATCAGGGCTGGAGCGCTGGAGGGTTTGACGCCAGGAGTGACAGCGGGACGAATACTGATAGCGAACAGACGGGGTTTCATAAATAACGGGTTACACCCCGCACTCTAAAAGGCGTTTTAAGTCGTACCTTTAATGAGGAGCGTGAGATTACAGCAAGGCGTTCACAAGCAAAAAGCAGCTTTCAGTAACGCCTCGTACAAATAACCCCGGGGCAAATAACAGCGTGGCACGGTGGCACAGTAGTGCTGTACCCTCACAGTTCCCTGGTTCACCTGTGTGGAGTTTGCATGTTCTCCCCGTCTGCTATCCAAAGACGTGTCATGTCAGTTTGTGTCTCTAAAGTGTCCCAGTGTGAGCGAGTGTGTTTGCATGCAGGCTGAGATCAACTGGCACCATCTAGGGTTAGGTATTGCCTAGTGCCCTGTCCTGCCAGTTCCCTTAGACCCTCAGATGGATAATGCGGGAATAAAAAGGAACGAATTAAATATTTAAAAAAAACAAAAAAAAAACTTTTCTCAGAGTGTTCCAAATGTTGATTTCGGTTAACAGGTTTCTTTCACCCAAACGACGAAACGCTGGAATAAAATGAAAACTGTTACACAAGCAAGCAAGCAAAGCTCCGCCCACTTCAGTTATGAGCAGGTATGGTCTGTTTACAGTCCGGGCAGGCCTGATTACTAGCACCGGGTAAACCGACTGCATGTTCGGTGGTAGCTATGAGCAGCGTATCCAGCGTGATCTCCGTACACTTAGCGATGAAGCGTATGAAAGGCCGGACGTCGCCCTCGTTAGCCGTGTCCAGGGCGGCGTAATACTCCGCCCTCTGCTCCTTCCGGATGGTGATTGGCGGATAATTGGCTTGCATCAGCACCAGGTTCATCAGGAGCCTTGACGTCCGTCCGTTCCCATCCACGAACGGGTGAATGTAGACCAGCTTGTAGTGCGCCAGTGCAGCGAATTCCACTGGGTGCAGAGGCAGGGTCTCGTCCGAATTGAGCCACTGCACCAGCTCCTCCATGTGTCGCTCCACGTCGCTGGGATGAGGGGGGATGTGGTGACCCACAAAGACCTGGCTCGTCCTGAAACGGCCCGCTTCCACAGGGTCTGCGTATCCCAGGACGCGCCGATGGATCTCCAGGATGTCGTTGATGGCGACGGCGCTGGTTCCAGACAGCAGCGTGGTGTTGATGTACTTCATGGCGGCGTCCACTCCGATCGCTTCGTTCTGTTCCTGCAGGCTCTTTCCCGGCACGGCGTAGCGCGTCTCGATGATGTGCCGGATCTCGGACAGAGTCAGCGTGTTGCCCTCGATCGCCACGGTGTGGTAAATGTGGTGGTAATACGTCTCCTCCATGATGCGCCGTAGCGCCGAGTTGCCTTTTGGAATGGCCATGAGGCGCTGCACTTTGGCGTCGATGATGCCGAAATAGCGCTGGTCGATTTCCTCCACTAGGGGGAGCGTCCGGACACGGCTCACCAGCGCCCTCTGGTTGCAGGGTGAGATGGCCAGAGCTTTGGAGTACAGGTGGTCTGCCTGGACCACATCCTTCTCCTCCTCTAGGATGGCACCCAGCTCGGTCAGGGCGTCCACAAAGTCGGGGTTCATGTTAAGCGCGTGGGATAGGAGCCTGTGAGCTTTCTCTCGTTTGCCCTGCTTCTTCATCTCCAGCGCCTGCTGCAGAGCCGCCTTCGCCTCCAACTGGGACTCTGAAGAGAGAAAATGGTAAATCACCCATCACATCATCTGTGTGTTTTACAGTGCTGTTCTTCAAACTGCTGGATCGATCATCAGCATCCTACCTTTACTAGGTTTGGGCTTCTGAGGTAGGAGGTCGAGTTCGGTGTAGGGCACAGTCAGGCTGGTCGAGTGCCCGACAGGACGCTGGGCATTGCCCCACAGGTGGCAGCGCAACAGGCTGATGCCTTTCAGCGTGGCACAGCATTGGTCTTCTACACCGACCAGGGGCAGCAGCAACGCCAACACAGACCCGAGAAGGACGAAAAGAACGGGCCCCCAGCCGCAAAGCACAGGACCAGTGGTAACGTGGCGCAACACTGTTAATGTTGCCATCAGTCTAGGTTCCTGCTTCATCCAGCCTCGTGTCCAGCATTCTGTCCAATCAATTTTACCGATTCATCTGTAAACAAGATTTGGACACAACAGCCCTGTTCACACTGCCCAACTACATTAGTACGCATAAACATAGCCCTATAAACTCCATACTACTTTAACACACTAACCAGTGAGTGTTTAATGCGCTGCTCAAGCATCTACACTGCCCTAATAAAAACACTTAACAAAACACCGTAACAGCTCTAATCTCATCAACCTCCATACTATCCTACTTAATAGTATGCAGACAGAAATGCCCATTTCTAATATCTGCATGCTATATAGTACGACAGTATGTAACATTAGTCATAATGTACAACAACATCCATACAAAGTCCATACTACCATACTAAATAGTGTCCACAGGCGCCTCTTCACCTACAGAACACCATACTATTTTACCACACTCGTATGACACTATGCAAACTTGGTTATATATCCAGAAGAACAAATTAATATAGCTGTAGAACCTACTGCTCTAATCGTACTTTGGACGCATATCGTAAAACTATAACAGATACATGCATACTACCCTACTAAATAGTGCGCATAAACACATCCCATCTCTAATGCAGAATTATGAGTTGTTTGAAATACACTGCACTATCTAGTATGAGACTCTGCAACGTTAAATTTATAATCTATATTAGCACTGCTTGTTCTTCACGTTTCATTTAACATCGTAACACCTGCACGACCACGTCCGTACTACCCTACTAAATAGTATGTATACAGCAACGTTAGAACACCTGCACATAAAGGCCACATCCATACTACCTTACTCAGTAGTACGAGTTTAATGAGACACAATACAAGCTGAACATATCCAAGTCCATACTGCCCTACTACATAGTGTGTATTTAATACTCTTTTAACACGTGCACACTAACTAGTACGACAATGTGCAAAGTTTTTAGAATGTATGTTTGCATTGTTTGTACTTTTGGATGTTTAAGTGCCATAAACCGCCAAACCCATGCAAAACCAGTCATAACCAATGATTTCCACAACGTTCAGGTCCATACTACTATACTAAATAGTGTTTGTAAGCGTATTATGACACTGAAGAACACTGTTTTAAGGTTATGCAACGTTGGCTAGATATCTACAAATACAAATAAATAAAGGTCGAATTGTATAAACGACTTATGGGCTGTTTATACTACCTATACACCTACTAAGCAGTACCTTAATTTCCATTGTTTGTACTTTGGATGTTTAATGTAACACTATAACACCTGTATATAACGGCCATATCAATACTGCCGTACTAAATATGGTTTATACGCACATCCTATCTTATACAGTAACATACTGTATTCAGATACTAACAAGTATGTTAATATGCATACTTTCATTTATATAATTACGCACACAAACACTATGACAGCTGTATTTATCCATATCCATACTCCCATACTAAACAGTACGCATCAACAGCCAAACTGTAATATATTATTGTTTGCACACTAACTAGTATGCTAGTGCGCTACATCAGTTGCGTAATCTATATATACATTGTTTGTGCTTTGGGGTATTTCATGTAACACTATAAGAGCTGTATAAACAGGCCACGTCCATACTACCGTAATACGTAGTACGTATAAGCGCATCTTTCCCTATAAGAAAACATTACTAGTTTACATACTAAGTAGTATGATAGTATGGTACGTTTTAGGTTCATTCGCGATAAACGAACTTTAGAAGTGGGCACGTGACGGTTAGTTTATTTGCAACGTAACGCTCTTACCTCTCTGACGAACAAACAGCTCATTAAATGAAAAAAAAAAACCGTTAGAGTTTCTATCGCTTCCACTTAGCTACAGCTGTAACGCTCCCAATACAATCTTTAACAGCTTCCGTGCTATGACGTTTAGAGACGTACCTAAACTGAGCCAGGATTGGCCGTGAGGATGTGAACGAGGCGTGTGATTGGTCCGTTTCTCCCACTGACTCACCGTTAAATGGCAACACGTCTTCAGGATCGTAAGCTTCTCTGATTGGATAAGAGTTATTCCACTTTGCTATTGGCTCGCGCACCCCGCGTGAGAATTGCCAATTAATTAAACTATATATGTGTAAATGTGATAAATGAATCGAATTAAATTACGGCCTGCACTGTAACTGAATTGTACTTATTTTTAAATACATACACACAGCGCATGCTTACATTGCTAAAACGCATACATAAACGTCCCCTCATCGCTACACCGTTAAACATACTAACCAGTATATAAGTAGCTAAGTCAGTAATTTACAATAGCAGTTCCATACTACTCCACTACATATAATAATAGTAATAATAATAATTATAATGTGTTTAATACGGTACGACCTTTACATACTAACTAGTATAGCAGTATGCAAGTTTAATCGCAGCCATTAGTTTAAAGATAACGACTAGTTCCATACTGCTCTATTAAACAGTATGCTAGTATGTATAATCACGATCTTGTCCGTAGTACCGTACTATTCTAACATATTACCAAGTATGACAGTATGTTCATCGCATCCAATAATTTAAGGTTAACTATTTTATTACTCTAACATACTAACTAGTATAACTCTATTAAATAGTATGCTAGTATGTATCACGATCTTGTACGTTAACTAATATAATAATAAAAAAATACGTTAATAACTATCATTTAAAAACCATTATTATACTGATTGCTATTATACAACAGTATTTTATTAATATTATTATACTTATATATAGTAGTATAGTATTAGTATAATTATTACTATGCCTTACTAGGACTTTATTTCAAAGTTGCTAAAGTTAAACGTTTAAAGGTGAAGTTTAAGATTGAACAATGTGTGTGTGTGTTTGTGCGTGTGAGTCATGCGGGTCAGTCCAAACACAGTTTTACTGAAACCAGGAAAGAAATCAGTTTTCATCAGTTTTTTCAGTTAATACATTTTTTTTTCATAACAAATCGTATTAACACAAAAGTTTGAGTAAAAAGTAAACAGAGTTACAGAAAGGATCGATAAGGAACAGAAAGACGATTGCATGCTAGTTAATATGTACAAACATGCTTAGAATATTAATAGTGCACTGGGTTTCTGTCTCTCATTCAATCCCAATAAAGTCCTGATACACTATGCAATGTGTATTAATTACAGTGTTGTCTATTGGCTTACAGCATCACTGGGCAATCAGTGCATCTATAGAAAAGTTTAACTGAAGTGATAAGAGGCTAAAAAAATTAAGTTGAACTAATAAAAGCATCAGTATGGACCATGTAGGAATGTTCATGGAAGTCAGATTTGTGCTGATTTTGTCTATTATAATGGGGACTTTGTAAAATTAAACTCAAGGACATGAAAAATAATTTTCACTAGTGATCTCAGATTTTTGGCTCCACTGTACATGCGACCCAAGTAGAAAAGCCCTCAGGGGAAAGGAGGAAAGTTGATTCCATTTTTTTTGCTTCCATTCCAGTTATTGTCCTGTTGGCCTTAATGCACATCTCTGATGATATATAACCAAGAAATCTAATGAAATTCTCTCATAGTCTCTGTGCGTGCCATTCTCATGTTGTTCCTCTGGACGAAGAGTGTGACATCTAGTGTCCTCCAGTGCAATTACTTTAGCGCTTCCGCTCAAAACCTGTAACTTAGGCCACGATGACAATTACTGACCACAAGCTTTCATTGCAACGGCACTGACTCGGCGCTTTGGCTTTGAGTGGTGTTATGGGAATTGTACGAGAGCCACTTCATTTTAACATCACAACCCACCGAAAGATAAATGACAGGGTTGATGCAGCAGTGAGCTGCAGCCAGAACGGTGGCTGCTGGCAACCGGTAATTGAAAGTGTCACCTTTTCCTGAAGTCACAACCTGAATGATGTACAGTATGATCAGTGGAGCCCAGCACACAAAGTAAGCCACCTTTATGCAGCATGCGATTAGATTTAAACGCTTCACACGATTGTCCTGGCCCCGTGACAGGCAGTGGGTGATGCCCATTAGAAACCCGGGGAGCAAAATCCCGAGTGCGAACCTAAAAACAACAACGATGACTAAACTCTGCCATCCATCTTCTGTGGTTTTTTTAGCGTCCAAATCAAAGTCGTCGATGCACTGCTTCCCGTACTGTGTGTTCCGTAGCTTTCGTGAGTACAAAAACGGGACGCTAAGGACAATACCAAATGTCCAAGAGGCCAAAATCATGATTATAGCCCAGGACTGGCCACAACCGCAAAGTTTAGCACAGCACCTTTTGAAGCATTTGTTGCTCTTCAAGCTGTCACTGATGCTCCACAGACTCAGCATGGCTGCCGTGGAGAACATGCTGGCATAAAACACACAGGACGACAACTTGCACAGAACCATTCCCCAGTGCCAGTTAAAGTGGAACCAAGCATACAGGAACTGCAACGACAGGAATGCGGAGCAGATCAGGTGGGTCACTGCCAAAGCCAGGACCCACCTTCCGGTATCGGTCATATGTGACTTGTGGCAAGTACAGCAGCCTGCAACGACGACTAAAGTGTTGAGAACCAAGCCGAGGCTGCAGATGATGGAATATCCAGTGAGGTACAAAATCCTGATCGAGTTTAGATACTCAAACATCACTTCCTGCCCAGTGTCATGCTCTGAATCATTGACTGACATCTTGGAAATCCTAAATGAAAGAAGAGATTCATTTATTTATGTTTGTTTATTTATTACTCATTTTAATTTCACTCTTCTAAGCCGCTGTAGCTGTTGACCTGGCGTTCGGTTTGAGCTAGATCAGATTAATGGTGAGTGATTGAAATGTGCGGTTTAAAGGAATGTTCAGAGTGAGACGTATTAAACAAACTCCACCATGTTTTTAGTATTAATGTAGGCTTGCTCTCCTCTGATTGAATTCCACATTTTGCCAGTTTTCTTGCTATAACGATGTTCTTCTCTACAGGAAGGTTAAAATGCAAGCATTTCTAAACATTTATAAGACATGTCTGTTATATTAGAATGTATATTAACTGATTATACTTTGTTCATCCCCTTTACTCTGTTCTCTCAAGGTCAGGAGAATGAACAGATAGAAAAGGTGTTTTCTATTGCGAATAAAAAAAGCCCAAGGTCAAAACTGTGCAGAGAGTGTCAGTAATGCTTTCACCTGCGCTGATGCTGCAGCTTGTGTCAAAAGCCACAGCAAATATGAAAGATTCTTACCTCAGAACATGCAGAATCAAGCACAGCAATCCGTTTGAGAGCTCTGATCCTTGTGTTGTAGCCCTCCAAAAGCTCAGGAGTTCATGAACGCATAATGAAACTTACACTATTTCCACTCCCCCAACATCATGCACACGCTGGAAAAACAAGTCTGACAGAATGCCCTAGTCATACTCCTGAAAAATGTCAAACTAAAACCACTTTCTGTGCAATTCAGTTTCACTTCAAATAAGAATGCATTGTTTAAAACAAAGATGCCATAACTTAGAAATTCAGAAACTGTCACTTGGTATGGGCTGGCATTCCAAATATCAAACACCAAACCGTGCACAGGCTACTAAATGATACTTCATACCCTTAAAATGCACACAGAGATTAGCCGTAAAAACTTCCGCACTTCCTTGTTAAGATTCAGATGAAATTTGTTGGAGCTCAGTCTGGTAAAGCAGGTTTTAATAAAATAATGCTGCATTTCACTCATCTCCATTGAAACGATCTCTGTATAAAGGTGGCTTTGTAATAGTGCATCTGAAATGCAAATATTTGGTTATATATAATATTTCCAACTTTCGCACCACAACAAAATCAACAAAGACACAGTCTCTGCTCTGCAGGAAACCAGCTTCGATACGACCAAACCAAGTTTGTTCATTTTCACCTTCCAAATGAAGTGGTTTATCTGGAAAGGGACCCAAACGATTGCACATGAGAAAGTCATTGGTTTATTTGCTTTGTTCCCACATGGGTTCCTTTCATTTTAATGATGAAAGTGTGTATTGGCGGAATACGCCACAATTCAGGGAAATTCAGTTAGTTGGAGATCGTGTTGTGTAAAACAGGACAGAAAGTGACGCTACGGAGTTGCAAAAGGGCAAAAACGCATTTACAGTGAGAAAAAAAAACTGAAGAAGTTGCTAAATTTGGGGCATGGGGATATTTGGAACGCTTTAGACTGCAGAAGCTTCACTGGGTTCACAGGAAAAGCGTTCCATAAATAAAATAACTAGGGAACACGCTCTCTCTCGGCCTTGGAGCTGTGCTGTGCTTCCCGCTACGACTAAATACAGTCCTATTGTCAGATATCTGATCATCATACTCCCATTTTGTCTAACAGTCTTAAAAAAAGAACTTTTTCCAGCTGTATTTTACCATTTTGAATGTTCTTCTTTGCAGAATTATGGAAATTTAGCGGTGGAATAATAATAATAATAATAATAATAATAACAATAATAATAACAGTAATAATAATAAAATAATAATAATAAATAATAATACAATGATATGGTGCCTTTCTAATACAAAAGGTATTCTCCCCAAATCTTAGGTCAGTAGGAGAGAGGTGTAATGCTTGTTTAATTGACTTTTTGTTTTGTTTCGTGTTTGTTTTGTTTTTGTCTGTGTTTAGGATCTTTGGCATGCTGAAAGGTGAGTAAGAATTTGGGAAAACATGGTCGCATCTATTTTCCCCTCAGTTTCATTGGAGGCCTTCTGAGGTAAAACACAACCCCACCACCATGCTTCATAGTAAATAGGGTTTGTTTAAGTGCTGAGTTTTAGTGCAAACATTTTAGATTTTGATCACATTCGACCATAAAACCTTCCAAGAATTTGGTGGCTCAGACAGGCCAGATTTGTGTTTGCTTGTTTTATTAGTTTAATCTAATGTCGCATCAGCATCAAAAGCTATGCTCCTTACGGACGCAGGGTTATATCAGCACTTGCCATGGGCCAATTTAGAGTGTCTTTGGACCTGGAGGAGGAAACTGGAGCACCTGGAAGAAAGCCAAATAGACACGGGGAGTACATGCAAACGCCATAAAGGCAGCACCCGAGTCAATAATGGACTCCGTAATGGAGCTAAATGACAGTGAAATGATACAAGAATGTTAGGAGATAAAAAATGAGAAATAATAGTTTTATGTTCGTATTGGTTGACGCTCCCACCTCACGGCACCAGAGACCTGGCTCGATCTGCCAGCTGCCTGTGTGGAGTTTGCATGGTTTCCTCCAACACAAAAAATACACAATTACGGCTAACTGGGCTAGTACCAAGCCCCCACACTCATGCACTGGATTAGTCAGACGTAGAAAATGAATGAATGAATGACGCCATATAACCACTGTAGTTCTTTATCTATCTGTCTATATTGTATACGAACAATGAAATCGGCGCTTGTTGTGCTTTAATAAAGAACATCAAAGACAATTTGTCGCCTGTATCTTTCTCCATGCCAACACATAAACCAAGACTGTCTGCATCAACAAAGGCTTTAAACAGAAGTGAAACAGTTGTTGTTGCTGATATGGAGAAACGGATCTGGATATGGAGAGGTTTTAAGGATCTTTTTCCTTTTTTTTGCAGAAGTCAAATGTTTAGATGTTCTCTGTGTTTCATAAGAAATACCACCTGACTTTTATTCTTAAAAACAGCCCACAGAGAGACCAGAGACCAGCCACAAACATGACACAGTCAGGCTGACTTCTGGGCTTGCTGAGGTGAGTGCATCTTGCATACTACTCTCGCCAATCTGTAGTTCAGTAAAAAATAAACGAATACTTCTTGTTTGTTTTAAAGTGTACTTTAAAAGCCTGATGATTAAGTAAGCAGTGAGTAGGATTAGAAAATTTGACAAATCAATACAACATCTGTGGATTAAAAAGACAAAATGGTTGTAGCTATATAACTTGACCCAGCTGTCCATCATTACTCTCAGTAAAAAGGTAACAAACATGTACAAATTGTTTCCTGTGTCTAACACTCTTAAATATGTTAAGTTTCCTCTCTATGACATCTATTTCCAATTAGCAGAACTATTTCCCGATGTTCTATGTTGCTCAGATACAGCAAAAATATAATAATTATGTACCTATGTAACAAGCGGGGCTGTTGCTTACAGTTGAGTGCATATGACAAGAGCAAATAAATTTATTTTTCAGGATTCACTGATGTACCGTCACTTTCAGAAGAAAAAACATACAGTTTTTTGGGTTCATATACTAAATGAAAAATACAGGTTTATCTATTTTTTTTTTAGGACCATCTGTAATCAGCAAACGCCTGCAGTGCCTAGATAATATCGGCTGAAATCATTTTACATTCTAAAACAGTAGGCAGGAACCATTATCAGTACTTTATCAGTTCCTGCATCTGACTCTTGCAACCAAGCCAACAATTCAAATGACCAACATGAGTAAGAAAAAAATGTATTATTGCCCCTCCTAATCTTACGATTAAATAGTTACAGTTAGATAAAGTTTGGGTACTTCGGGCTACGTTCCACGCGATTTTCTAAAAGGTAAAACGTTCATCCTTTGGCTGTACTGCATACAGTTCTACATGTTTGACTAAACTATTCAATTAAATCCTGAGAAGCTAGTGATTCATCTGGAAGGTGCTTAGATACCTTCACATGGCAGATGCTTTTCATATTGTTTTTTTGCACAGCTTGTATTCATCACAAGCCATACATTACGCCATTTTTCCCCCGAACCTTACCATATAACCACAGGATGTCAGTACGAAATTGAGCTGATGATTCAGTTTAAGTATTTAAGTATAAGTTCAATTATGTAATTCAATTGAATTGTTTAATTTAAGTGATTATTTTTATGTTTAGGTAGCAGTGCTTATTATAGCAGTACTAAATATAGATTTGGACTCTGTTTACAGACGCAAGCCAGCATGTGTAAAGACATTTATTACATTTATTCCCTCGATGTTTCATACATCTCCTATGGAGGCATATTTAGTTCCTTACTGTAAAATAAAAAAACATTACTTGTTCACACTGTAAGAAGGACAAATTGTAAATTCATGCTTTCTGTATAAGGAGGAGATTTTTTACAGTCCAGAAGAGATTGCCTTTTACAAACTCAATTCAATTCAATTCAATTTTATTTCTATAGCGCTTTTTACAACGTAGCATCGTCTCAGAGCAGCTTTACAGTAATACA
>JAUZST010006915.1:0-14531 GCA_034779995.1 Parotocinclus haroldoi
ATACTGTTTATGTTTACCTGCATGACGTTTTCATTTACTACAATGTTTTGTGAGACATTTGCAATCGCTTTCAGCAAGTCAACAATGGATACGATGGTCTCAGGAGACGAGGTTATATTTATAGCGTTTGAACTTGTAGCGCTGCTGAGATCAGACACAAACTGGGGGAGGCCTGCCACCTCTAAATTCTACAATAAAGAGTGAAGCAGGAACAAATCAAATCATTTAGACTTTTCTCTTCTCCTTTATACTAATTAAATCAATATTACCTTAGCTTGGTCTTTCAGATTTTGAATGACACGCACAACACATCTGTCTTCAACATCTATCCATTTTGTTTTTAAACATTGGGCTATTTTATAGCCAACCATGTCACCATCACAATCACCACGGCTTGTTTGTCCCTCACTTCCAGCTCCGAATTTATCATCAGAGCAAGTAGCAGCTAAAGATAACAAGCACAACCATCAGGGGTGTGTGTGACATTACACACATTCTTACAATAAAAAAACAAAAATGTTAAGTTTAGGCATATGAAGCTTATGTTATTGGGCAAAGAAGGGATCAGGGAGGGTTATATGTCCTCATCTGCCAAGTTCTTGTTATCGTTATACCCTTAGTAAAGTGACATGCCTATGGCAATTTTATTTTGAAAAAAAATAAGTGGGCGTATGCTACACATGCTTTTTACCGAGCCACAATTGATAATGCTTCCTTGTTTTGTTTCTTTACTAGCAATAAAACTACTTTATAACCTATGGTGACTTTTTGACTACGTTGTAATACTTACATGGATGGATGATACTAACATCTTGAGTGTGAACATGGATCGAGATGGATTAGAAAAACACAACAGAGGGAATTTCATTTCTATTTGATAAGTCAAATTTTCTCTAGCCCTTTTTACACTGAAGTTAAAATGTCTCAAAGCAGCTTAAAAAAATATCTAGATCAATAGCCCTAACTGTGCAAGTCTGTGGCAACAGTGGCAAGGAAACACTCCCTGGATGTGATGAGGAATAGAAATCCTTGGAAAGACCATGACTGTCGGGTGTGTTGAGGGGGGGGGTGTTTTCTTAGCACACTATGGTCCCCTTGATACCAACTGAAAATCGTTTAAAACCCCGTGTGTCATTTTCTGATGGATAAAGCTTTATATCCAAAAGCTCAAATCATGCAGAGACTGTGTGATGCAGTCTTGTAGATATGAACCAGAAATGAGGAATGTCACTATATTTTAATACTTACTCTTCGTGGTTCTTAAACTGAGGCTTTTCTGGGAACTTCCTCCAATGACTTGGCACGTGAATGATACTGTTAGATCACTGCTCTGACAGTTATCTTTGACAATCATATAGGAACAAAAAACACAGCCATTTGTTGGACCTGTGAACAATGAAATTGCGAAATGCAAAACAAGTTGAGATACTCTTCTATTTTAATACTGATCGATTAACAACAATAATATTTATTTAAAAGAGCTATGACCATAACCTGATTTGACACATCCTGTGGTGACCCATTCCACTGTGTACATCTCCTGAACACAACACTGCAGTCTGATGGTTGTATCTGCACATTCCAGAACTCTGTTTTCAATTAACTGGATCTCTGGATATGGCTCGATTATTAGTTTTTGCCAGATAACATAGGGCATCGAGTCCACAACTGATCTGCAGGCATATTCACCTGAGAAGGTAAAGAAAACAAGACAAAATGGATTCAAATCCTACACAATCCTGTTCAGATTGTACTATATGGCTAAAAGTATTGAGACACCTCCACATTGTAATGTACAGGGTGAGTCAAAGGGCAAAGGACTGAATCATGGACTTTTCCCAAAGGTTCCCAAAACCATCATTGAGGTTTCTTGGTCGCTAGCAGTTCTTCTGATGACCACTATGTCTCTGATCGTCCATAGTCCCGGTTTCTCTGAATTTGTCTAAAAGGGATGTAAAAGTGCTGTGAGAGATCTTTCTGGGTGTCGGTTGTTGAAGTCTGTTGCTATGATACAACAGCTGCAACATCAGAATCCTCAATTCCATCTTCACTTACCTCCACTCTAGTCCATCCCAAAGGCGCTTGATGGGCTTTGTGCAGCCCAACCATGCCTTTTTTACCTTGCACTGGACCAGAAAAGGATGATTGGTACGCTAAAACGTCCCTTCACCGGAACCGAGGGGCACAAAAACAACCCAGTAGAATTATCCCTCCTCCACCAAACTTTACAATGCAGACTTTGAGGCAGCATTCTCATGGCATTTGGCAAACCCAAATTTGTCCCTCAGATTCTCAGACACAAGCGTGACTTGTCACTCAAAGAACAAATTTACACTGCTTCAGATCCATCATTCCATCTGATGTTTGATGCTATGCTTGGTATGTAAGGCTTGGTAATAGACCCAGTTTAAGTGCTGATGTAAGTGCCAGAGGAGGTTTGGAACTCTGGAGCTAACCCCTTATAATATGATGTGGTTTGACACTTAGTGGGTGATCCGCTGTGGTTCCTAAATGCTTCCACTTTACAATAATAGCAATCAAAGTTGGTGGTGGAAAATCTAGGAGGGATGAAATTTTACCAGCTGACTTTTTGTTCTTGGAGCACACACAACAGTGACGTTGGTCTTACCACTCTCTGTACTCGAGATGTTTATTAGATGAAGCTCCTTTCTATCAAACGTCGTTAGATTTAGTTTGTTCTTGGTCCACACTATGCCACCCGTTGCTGGAGTGTTGCAAGTCAATGTAAGATTTCCTCCAGGATATATTCTGCTCCCAGAGCCACTGCTTCCATAAAGTCCACCCTGCACTGAAATACAAAGGTCAATCAATCAATCAGGTGTTTCAATTATTATATATTCATTACGTTTATAGAATCTATGTGTACCAAGTTGTAGTTCACAGGTTTGGTTAGCTTATTCAGTTAACTAAAGTTAAAGAAAGTAGTAGGTGGTTCACCAGAATCACTGGTACAAGTTTAGATAGTTTCAGTATAATTAATAAGTACAATATGAGATCATCAATAATAAAAGCCAAACTACCACTTCGGATGAATGCATCGTCGTTTACTGTGTATCCTATCATACTGAGGTTGCTGGCAAGTTTCTGGTTTGATGATGTTAAGTCAAGATTAGTAGTTGTGGCACTTATGTTGAAGTCTACGATCACACTGCCAGGCCTGTTCATAACACAAAGAACAACATGAGCACACATTCCACAACGTACACAGTGGCGTTGGAAAGATATGAGACACAACATCACCAGATTATCCCCCAAGTCCGAAAATTAGCTAAAGAGAACCCAATTAAACAAATGAGATAAATAGATTTTACTTCACCTGTTTACTCATTGAGGAAAATATTATATATCAACCAGAAGACACTCTGTCAGAGAGCAACACGAAGTAAAAGGAACCAGAGGTAACTTCTAAGCAAATAAAGGTCTCTCTCAGTGTTTATGGACCCAGAGAATGGATGAAATGACAACATTTTACATTTGTCTGATTGTTTATCTGAACTGGGTTCTCTTTCTGAATGGATGAAATCTGAACTCGAAATGAAAAAAACAAAAAAACAAAAAAAAAACACCTGAAGCCAGTAACTTGTGCAGAATTCAATTGATAGCCAAGTACATTTCTGTAACTCTCGTCGATCTGGGGAAAAAAGCAGAAGCACAAAATCATCCTCCTCATCATCATATTAATAATAAATTATAACAACAGCAACAATGATAATATTGTAGCTGAAAGTTGTATATTTTTGCACTGACCTGGTTCTCTATGGTTCTCTTACTGGTTTTGTACATTTCACTGCTGCTGTCAGCAAAAGCAGTGTCAAATACTCTTTTTACACTAAAGGAGTAACTTATACTGGTGGCTGTAAAGAAAAAGTGAAAATTCATTTTTAAAAACAAAGCTGCGACTTGTCCATTAAGCATTAAGCATTCATTTCTCACTGCAGATTACAATTATAAAAGGTACGCCATCTTACGTTTGCCGTGTTTTGTACGCTATAGTGTAACTGCTGGAAAAACAGGCTTCAACATTTGGCCAAAAAGAAAGGTTTGAAATAATACCATTTGCTGCGGTCGCTACGTTTAAGCTGGTTGTGGTGGCTGGGATTGTGGTTGTAGCAGCTGTGGTTGTAGTGGTCGTAGGAGCTGTGGTTGTGGTTGTTGTAGGAGCTGTGGTTGTGGTGGTTGTAGGAGCTGTGGTTGTGGTGGTTGTAGGAGCTGTGGTTGTGGTGGTTGTAGCAGCTGTGGTTGTAGTGGTCGTAGGAGCTGTGGTTGTGGTGGTTGTAGGAGCTGTGGTTGTGGTGGTCGTAGAAGCTGGGGTTGTGGTGGTCGTAGGAGATGGGGTTGTGGTTGTTGTAGCAGCTGTGGTTGTAGTGGTCGTAGGAGCTGTGGTTGTGGTGGTTGTAGGAGCTGTGGTTGTAGACTCTGTGGTTATGGTTGTAGATTCTGTGGTCGTGGTGGTTGTAGACTCTGTGGTTGTGGTAGTATACTCTGTGGTTGTGGTTGTAGACTCTGTGGTTGGGGTTGTAGGTCCTATGGTTGTAGAAGCAGTGTAACAAAAACAATTCAAACAGGAAAGCTGGATCAATTCTCTTTCCAGTACAAGGTTATAAAATTGACCTTTCAACTTCTCAAATAGTAACTGTAAAATTAAATAATAGTGAAATTAAATACTAATAAAAAGTCTTACTATACATAATTATCATTTACTTTATGTTATAAAAACTACAAATTTACAACCTGATCCACAAATCATAGGTGGACTTTCTGCTTTCTTTTAAAATGGTTATCAAGTCAAAGTCAGATTGATTTCTATAAACGAAGTATAACAACTGAATGCCTGATTCTGAACTGAACAGAATGTTGTGGTCGGTGTGTCTAGCGTTGTCCTTACCTGGTGTGGGTGGTGGTGGACATGCTGAGATGTCTATAAAATAAAAACAAAGAGAATGATTTAAAAAAATGTCAACGGACTGGTAAAACTGGTCATTATTTCCAGAAAATTAAACTTAAAGAACTGCACACACAGGCCACTTAACTAGGTACGCCTGGGGTTGGGATTTGGGTTTGGGATTGGAATAGAACTGGGGTTAGTACACATGCATAACATAAAAACCATATCTAATTTCCATATTGCCAATTGCTAATAACCATATCTTCATACTCGTCAGCTCATTGATTGGCTGGCAGAACTGCCCATCACTTGGAATTCCATTGATGCAGCCACATGAGGTGTTGGTGATGACATCACAAGATTCGTATTGTACACACTTGTCACACGGCCAGAAATATTGATCCTGACATCGGCACTTGTATGTAACATTATTCAAAAGACAGACTGTGGAGAAAAACAAAGACAGTGACTCAGGTTTGGAAAGATTCTCCTTCTTACTTTATTATTGTACTGGTAATATTTTATAAAGGTATTTGTAATAATACATAAATATAACAGTGTGTAGGATATAATAAGGAGTAGAGAATGTAAAATCAGTTACCTGTACTGATGTTTATTTGATTGATATCGATGTTACTCGTTGTGAAGGGGAAACTGACAACATTCAGAATGTTTCTCAGTTGATCAATATCTGTTGTATTCAGTGCATTAATCTCAATGTCTAATTGATATTCCAGTGTTAGGGCCGGTGTAGTGGACGTTGTTGTGGTTATAGTTGGAGTTGCTGCTGTAGTGGTTGAACAGAAAGATGTTAAACTAATCCTTTAAATATTTCTTCTTGATAGGCCCAGATGCAACATCTGTCTAGAAGCTGTATGCCTCCATGCCCAACCATATGTCATCTTGTATCCAGGCTAAAGGCGGCCTAACAGGGTAACTAGACCTTCCTTTCAATTGTACAGTTTTTTACCAATAAATATACCATTTCTATCTAATATTGTAAACACATGTTGTTGTGGTGTGTTTATACCTGTTGTGGTTGTTGGAACTGGACACACTGAGGAACCTATAATATACAAACAAGAAAATTATTTCAATATAATATTCAAAATATTTATTTATATGACTCTAACATATGCCTTAAGATACGATGTGCAGCTTTAAAGTTAGTGAACCCTTTAGAGGTTTCTGCATTTCTGCAAAAATATGACTTAAAACATCTTAAATCGGGGCAAGTCAAGACAAACTCATTTATACAGTGTTTTTTTTTACAATGGACATTTTCTCAAAGCAGCTTTACAGAATCCTAGGGTAAGAAAATGGAGAGGAAAAAAAAACCCTTAAAATTATAGTACGACACCTTCGGAGGATCCAGGCAGAGACCCTCCTCTTTGGATGGGCTGGTGAATAATTTAAATTTAAATACATTTTACGCAATGTCAAGCATGCCAGTGTAGGGAGAGCAGGCAGAAAAAAAAGAAAAGGCTGTGAAGCAAGAGATAGAAGCCCCCATAATGAAGTAGAGCCTTTTGCCAGGCATCTGGTGGGATATTTCGAAGCCCAATGTCCACTTACGATGCTTCATTGCAATGCCTGTAAGAATCACAGCAACCTGAGTTCTAACATTGAGTATAAAAGGGCAAGAGTTGCAAAGTCATGCTCTATTTCTGTTGTGTAAATATGAGTGTATAAGGATGGACAAGGTTTATGGACAATGATGTGGCAGTTAACTGATCAGAAGAAGTTGCACAAGGTATTTCCGCACCCTGTCACAGTATTTGCATCCATGTCCTGTTTGTGGTGGAAATCGATGCCAGCAATATGGGTATTAGGAATGTCCTACTGAAAATTCATGGAGAGGATCCACATCTGCACCATGTAGACCACACAAGGTTCTCTTGATAGCAATTGTTATTTGTTATCTCGAGAAGAGCTGAATGTGTTTATTAGGTGATGTATGTGTGAAGCATTACGAGCGTAGGTCCTTTTACTAAGATTAGGGTGCCATACAAGCTCATTCTAATTTCTTAATAAATAAACAAGATGACTATTGAGTAACATATTGGATGCTCTTTTGAGTTGTCCAAATGTTTTAGACTTGTTTTTTTAATCATTTCTTTTACTGATGATGCTTTATCTCATATTTATTCAGAATATAGACATTTGTAAATGGTTGGTGAATAATTTAAATGAATACATTTTACGCAATGTCAAGCATGCCAGTGTAGAGACAGCAGGCAGAAAAAAACTAAAAGTGCTGAGAAACAAGAGAAAGAAGCTCCCAAAATGAAGTAGAGGATATCTCACGGCCCAGTGTCCGCTTCCGATGCTTCACTGCAATGAAAGCAGAAATCACAACCACCCGAGTTCTAACATTGAGTATGAAAGGGATACAGAAAAGACCACATGTTGCAAAGTCTTGCTTTAGCTCTGTTGTTCAAATATGAGTGCTTCCTGAGTGTAAAAGGATGAACAAGGTTCATGGACAAAGACCATTGGTCAAAAGAAGTTGCAAAAGGCATTTCCACACCCCATCAGTATGTGCATCCAGGTCCTATTTGTGGTGGAAATCAGTGCTAGTAACATGGACATTGGGGATGTCCTATTTCAAATTTATGGAGTGGATCCACATCTGCACCATGTGGACCTGAAATTGGAACCCCATAAAGCTCAGTTCTGGGACCCCTCCTTTTTTCTCTAGTTTTGCAGTCTCTTTTACTAAGATTCGGGTGCCATACAAGATCATTTTAATTTCTTAATACATAAACAAAATGACTATTGAGTAACATGTTTGGTGTTCTTTTGAGTTGTCCAAATGTTTTAGACTTGTTTTTTTTAATCAGTTGCTTACTGATGATGCCTTATTTCATATTTATTTAGAAATAAAGACATTTGTATATGGTTAGTTAATGTTCAAGTGCCTCTTTAGATTTTATACATACTGTTCAGCTCATTGATTGGCTGGCAAAACTGCCCATCACTTGGAATTCCATTGATGCAGCCACATGAGGTGTTGGTGATGACATCACAAGATTCGTATTGTACACACTTGTCACACGGCCAGAAATATTGATCCTGACATCGGCACTTGTATGTAACATTATTCAAAAGACAGACTGTGGAGAAAAACAAAGACAGTGACTCAGGTTTGGAAAGATTCTCCTTCTTACTTTATTATTGTACTGGTAATATTTTATAAAGGTATTTGTAATAATACATAAATATAACAGTGTGTAGGATATAATAAGGAGTAGAGAATGTAAAATCAGTTACCTGTACTGATGTTTATTTGATTGATATCGATGTTACTCGTTGTGAAGGGGAAACTGACAACATTCAGAATGTTTCTCAGTTGATCAATATCTGTTGTATTCAGTGCATTAATCTCAATGTCTAATTGATATTCCAGTGTTAGGGCCGGTGTAGTGGACGTTGTTGTGGTTATAGTTGGAGTTGCTGCTGTAGTGGTTGAACAGAAAGATGTTAAACTAATCCTTTAAATATTTCTTCTTGATAGGCCCAGATGCAACATCTGTCTAGAAGCTGTATGCCTCCATGCCCAACCATATGTCATCTTGTATCCAGGCTAAAGGCGGCCTAACAGGGTAACTAGACCTTCCTTTCAATTGTACAGTTTTTTACCAATAAATATACCATTTCTATCTAATATTGTAAACACATGTTGTTGTGGTGTGTTTATACCTGTTGTGGTTGTTGGAACTGGACACACTGAGGAACCTATAATATACAAACAAGAAAATTATTTCAATATAATATTCAAAATATTTATTTATATGACTCTAACATATGCCTTAAGATACGATGTGCAGCTTTAAAGTTAGTGAACCCTTTAGAGGTTTCTGCATTTCTGCAAAAATATGACTTAAAACATCTTAAATCGGGGCAAGTCAAGACAAACTCATTTATACAGTGTTTTTTTTTACAATGGACATTTTCTCAAAGCAGCTTTACAGAATCCTAGGGTAAGAAAATGGAGAGGAAAAAAAAACCCTTAAAATTATAGTACGACACCTTCGGAGGATCCAGGCAGAGACCCTCCTCTTTGGATGGGCTGGTGAATAATTTAAATTTAAATACATTTTACGCAATGTCAAGCATGCCAGTGTAGGGAGAGCAGGCAGAAAAAAAAGAAAAGGCTGTGAAGCAAGAGATAGAAGCCCCCATAATGAAGTAGAGCCTTTTGCCAGGCATCTGGTGGGATATTTCGAAGCCCAATGTCCACTTACGATGCTTCATTGCAATGCCTGTAAGAATCACAGCAACCTGAGTTCTAACATTGAGTATAAAAGGGCAAGAGTTGCAAAGTCATGCTCTATTTCTGTTGTGTAAATATGAGTGTATAAGGATGGACAAGGTTTATGGACAATGATGTGGCAGTTAACTGATCAGAAGAAGTTGCACAAGGTATTTCCGCACCCTGTCACAGTATTTGCATCCATGTCCTGTTTGTGGTGGAAATCGATGCCAGCAATATGGGTATTAGGAATGTCCTACTGAAAATTCATGGAGAGGATCCACATCTGCACCATGTAGACCACACAAGGTTCTCTTGATAGCAATTGTTATTTGTTATCTCGAGAAGAGCTGAATGTGTTTATTAGGTGATGTATGTGTGAAGCATTACGAGCGTAGGTCCTTTTACTAAGATTAGGGTGCCATACAAGCTCATTCTAATTTCTTAATAAATAAACAAGATGACTATTGAGTAACATATTGGATGCTCTTTTGAGTTGTCCAAATGTTTTAGACTTGGTTTTTTAATCATTTTTTTAGTGATGATGCTTTATCTCGTATTTATTCAGAAATATAGACATTTGTAAATGGTTAGTTAAATTTCAAGCGCCTCTTTAGATTTTATACATACTGTTCAGCTCATTGATTGGTTGGCAGAACTGCCCATGACTTGGAACTCCATTGATGCAGTCACATGAGGTGTTGGTGATGACATCACAGGATCCGTATTGTATGCACTTGTCACACGGCCAGAAATATTGATCCTGACATCGGCACTGGTATGTAACATTATTCAAAAGACAGACTGTGGAACAAAAATAAATCAGGGTTTATTGATTCAAGAGTAAATTATATGTGTTTACAACAATAATGTGTTTTTTAAAGTAATTAATAATTTATAAAGCCAGCTCTTGGAAGAGTTTTGGATGTTCCAAATGTCTTCCTTTTAAGAATTATGGAGGCCCCTGTGCTCTTGGGAACTTTCAGTTTAGCTGGTACTAATGCTAATGCAGATAACAGACATGTCTTTCACACCATGGATTGGTTTTTGGCTCCGATATGCATTGCTAGCTGTGAGACCTTATATAGAGAGGTGTGTGTCTTTCCAAATGATGTGCATCCAACTGAATTTACCACATTTGGATCCAATCAAGTAGAAACATCTAAAAAATGATCAGTTTCAAGAGTAAAAGCATCCGAACATACTTATGTCTTTGCAAAAGTTTAGTTTTCCCTTTTTAATAACTTTGGGAAAAGTTCAAAAATTCTGTATTCCGAATATTACATAGTAATATTTAGTTTTTAGGACAGGGCCTCAACATAACAAAATGTGGAAGCAGTGAAAGGATATGAAGATTTTCTGAATGAATTATAATATTGATTAGAGGGTGTGAGATCAGTTACCTGTACTGATGTTCATTTGACTGATATTGATGTTACTCGTCATGAAGGGGAAACTGAGAGCATTCAGAATGTTTCTCAGTTGATCAATATATGTGATATTCAGTGCATCAATCTCACTTTCTAAAAGATATTCAAGTGTTGCGATGTATATGGTAGAAGTGGTTATAGTGGTTGTGGCTGCGGTTGATGTGGTAGGTGCCGTGGTTGTTGCTGTGGTTGTCGTGGTAGGTGCTGTGGTTGTTGTGGGATCTGCTGTGGTTGCCGTGGTAGGTGCTGTGGTTGTCGTGGTTATAGCTGTAGTTGCTGTTGTAGATATTTGAAAGGACCAGATTTAGCACAACACCAAATCAAATCTCTTTACGGAATAAGATTTCGCAAAATACAGAAAACTAACTCTCTAAATATTTTAGCACTCTTTTCGCAAAACTCACTAGTTCCCATAATCCAATGATTAAACATAGAGACTGATCATAGAATGCAATTATTTATTTACACTCTGTATCAATACCCATATTTTTTTTTTACCACATAAGCCATCAAATAATAAATACACTGAAATGTATTCTTAAAAATAATAACTAATAATGATAAGTAATAACAGGTACAGTTAGAGGTGAAAATCTTGTAGAAGTTTTCATCAAATTGTGGTAGTTTTTACCTGCTGTTGTTGTTGTAGGACATACTGAGGTGCCTATGAAATAAGAACAAGAAAAACATTTCAAATAATATTGAAATATGATTATTAAGGAGGGTTAATATAATATGCAGTCATATTCAGAAAAGGCTTTATTTCTGCAAAATTAGGGGCTAAACATTATACGAGTCTTCGTACTACAAATGAGATCAAAAATATTAAACTTGCTGATTTAGTTATTCAGGAAACTGATTAATCTGATTCTGTTCCCCAGAACGGCTTCAGCTCTGGGACATTTCTAGGATGTTTCTCCCATGAGCTACTTACCTCAGGTACTTCCACACCATTTCTAGTTCCTTGACTTGAAGTTTTCAAAACATAAACTTTATTCTTCTGGCCCAGGTGCAGCTAAACAGGCCTAAACTATAATACTACCACCACCATGTTTCACAGATGGAATACAGCTCTTATCCTTGGATGAAGCGTTTTTTCTTTCCTTTGGACATAACCCTTCCCAATTAGATCCATTTTTTCAGAATATTTTGGCTCCTCCATGTGCTTTGTTTAATTTAGAAGCAGCCTTTTAATGGTGTTATTTATTTTAAAGCTATAGGTTAGGGGCGTGAACGACTGGATTTGATTCATGATTAGTTCACTATTTGACTTCCTCATGATGACTGATTTTACATTCAATAAAAGGTATTCCTTTTTTATTTCTGACGTGTCAACAATGCACAACAATGCAAATTTCTTGTATAAGTCCCAACAACTTTAGTCTTGTACAGTTAAGTTGAAAATGGGACAAAGTTTACATCAGTTGTTTGCATGAAAAGCACAATATTTATTTAGCGACCCCATTATGAGAAATACCGTGTATGATGATGATGGCGCCCTCTGGTGTTCAACGAAAGCAACGACGTTATTAGAGGCGTATACAGAAAACATACGCGATATCCCCGGCATTCACACGATGCCACGTCATAACATTTTTGCTCCACGATACATCGTTACACCACTACCCTAGGTGCTACAGTATATAGGGAAGGTGAGGTAAGTTGTAAGGTGTATCTGCTGTTATGTTTTATACATTACCATTCATCTCGCTGATCATACATAATCCAGCAGGCGCGCACTGGCCACAGGGGTAACAGTATTGATCCTGACACGTGCACTGGTATGTGGCATTATTCAAAATACAAACTGTGGAAAAAAACAAATACAACAAAATGATGTAAAGGGAAAATCTAGTTATATGAAGTTTAGTCAGTTAGTAAATGAAAAGCTGGTTAATGATCACTGGTGAGGAAAATCTATTTAAAAATAGTGCTATGCCTAATGATATATTAGACAGAGTAAAAAATTGAAGATCATTTACTTGTACTGACGTTCATTTCAGTGATATTTGTGTTACTGAGCGTAACGGGCAAACTGAGAGCATCCATAAAGTATCTTAATACAGGAATATCACTTAGATCCACTAGATCAAGCTCGCTTTCTAGCAGATACTCTGGAGGAAAAGAGAGAACAGAGAAACTTCAAAATTGCATTTACTTAATAATTAAGACTTAATTACTTTACATCTAATACTTGAGTGTTACAAAACACAAACTTTTTATGTATTTAGAAAACTACAAGTTATGTCGAAATCTATTTACTGAAAGACTTTAATGAAAGAATATATAGAAATATCCTAAAATAGAAGACATAATGAAATATCCCCTAATTTTCGTGAGCAGGCTTTTACTGAAGGAATTGCAGTGCATATAAAGTAAGGACGTAGTTTGTTACCTGCTGAGTTTGAATGTGAGCATGGTATGGTTGCTATAAAACACACAAACAAACACACAACACACAATCAAAAAGAAATCAAAATGATGGATAACACTGCTTCTAAACTATATATATATATATATATATATATATATATATTACAATAACAACACAATGTAAATCCAAGTCAATCATACTTCTGTGATATCAACCTGTCCAGTTAAGAAGCAAAACTGATTGTGAATTAATTTCGCCTGCTGTTGTGCAAATGAAAAACACAACAGGTAGAAATGAGAGGCAATTAGCAAGACAGTTTTTGGTCACTTTTGCATTTTCAGTGCTCTCACCCCTAGAGGTACTATGAGGTGGTGTCTACAACCAACACAAGTTGCTCAGGTAGAGCAGCTCAACCAGGATGGCACATCAGTTGCGAGCTGTGGCAAGAAGGTTTACTGTGTCTGTCAGCACAGTGTCCAGAGCATGGAGGAGATTCCAGGAGACAGGCCAGTACACCAGGAGACATGGAGGGGGCTGTAGGAGAGCAACAACCCAGAATCAGGACCGCTGCCTTCTCCTTTGTGCAAGGAGAAACAGGGGGAGCAGTGCCAGAGCCCTGCAAAATGACCTCCAGCAGGCCACTAATATCCATGTTTCTCAATCTGTCAGAAACAGACTCTATGAGGGTGATATGAGGGCTCAACTTCTACAAGTGGGACTTGTGCTTACAGCCCAACACCGTGCATGGCGATTGGCAGCTTCGCCATTGGTGCCCTGGGCTCTTCATGGGTGAGAGCAGGTTCACAATGAACACATTATGACAGACGTGACAGAAGCTGGAGACGCCATGGAGAACGTTCTGCTGCCTGCAACATGCTCCAGCAAGACCGGTTTGGCAGTGGGTCAGTAATGGTGTGGGGAGGCATTTCTTTGGAGGGCTGCACAGCCCTCCATGTGCTAGCCAGAGGCAACCTGACTGCCATTAGGTACCGGGATGAGATCCTTAGACCTATTGTGAGATCATATGCTAGTGCAGTGGGCCCTGGGTTCCTTCTGATGCATGACAATGCTAGGCCTCATGTGACTGAAGGGTGTCGGCAGTTCATTTATGATGAAGGCATTGGTGCTATGGATTGGCTTGCCCGTTCCCCAGCCCTGAATCCAATCGAGCACGTCTGGGACATTATGTCTTGTTCCATCCACCAACGCCACGTTGCACCACAGACTGTTCAGGAGTTGACCGATGCCTTAATCCAGGTCTGGGAGGAGATCCCTCAGGAGAACATACGCTGCCTCATCAGGAGCACACCCAGGCGCTGTAGGGAGGTCATACAGGCACGTGGAGGCCACACACACTACTAAGCCTCATTTTAACTTGTCTTGAGAAATTTCTACCAAAGTTGGATCAGTAATCTGTAATTGGATTTTCCACTTTGATTTTGAGTATGATTACAAATCCAGACCTCCATGGGATAATAATTTTGATTGGCATTAATTATTTTTATGTTATTTTGTTCTAAACACATTCCACTATGTAATGAATAAAGATTTTCAACTGGAATATTT
>JAUZST010006916.1:0-14531 GCA_034779995.1 Parotocinclus haroldoi
CTTTCAGGGAAGACCCTGCATTTTTCAACAAGATAATGCCAGACCACATTCTGCAGCAATCACAACATCATGGCTACATAGGAGAAGGATCTGGGTACTGAAATGGCCAGCCTGCAGTCCAGATCTTTCACCTATAGAGAACATTTGGGGCATCATAAAGAGGAAGGAGCGACAAAGAAGACCCAAGATGATTGAACAATTAGAGGCCTGTATCAGACATGAATGGGAGAGTAGTTCTATTTCTAAACTTGATAAAAATGGTCTCCTCTGTCCCCAGACATCTGTTGAGTGGTGTAAGAAGAAAGAGGGGATGCCACACAGTGGTAAAAATGGTCTTGTCCCAACTTTTTTGGGATTTGATGATGCCATGAAACATGGAAACAACATTTTTTCCTTAAAATAATATATTCTCTAAGTTTAAACTTTTAATCTGTGATTTGTGTTTTATTCTAATATAAAATATTATATGTTGGCACTTCATTGCATTCAGTTTTTATTTTGAGTCTTCCTCGCAAGTTTGCTTCCTTCTACTTTCAGGGAGTTTTTCCTCGCCACTGTCCCCTAGGCTTGCTCAGTTTGGGATTGACCTTTTAAGATAATATAAGATTGTAAAGCTGATTTGAGACAATTCTCCATTGTAAAAAGCGCTATATAAATACATTTTGAATTGAACTGAACTGAATTCTTGAATAGAATAACTGATTTCAACACTGCAAACTTCTTTCATAACCAATTATTACAACCAAGTATTTATTGACAAATAAGATGCACAAGGCACCGGCTCTCAGAAGCTGCTTTTGGATAGTGAACATCTTGGTGAGAGATCGTTGACTGCTAGGCATACTTCTATGACACTTTTGGCCACAGCTGGGCCTGCAAATTATCCATACTCATACATTTCTGAAGCTGGCATCCCGGCTAGTCCCATAAATTCTTGATTGGCGATTAAACTGGTGACTGGGCAAGCCAAGGAAGAGTTGCAGTCTTGTGGATACATACCTGGGAAATCCTTGCTGTGTGTGGGTAAGCACTATCCTGCTGAAAAATGCCAGTTGGAAGCTCTGGCATGAGAGAGACATGTGTCCTGCAGATATAGCTGATTGGTAAGTGTCCCTTGGATCATTACTAGGAGTGAGAGGTGATGTCCAGATCATTATGCCAGCAGCTGAGGCAGTTTGTCACTCCACAGCAACGACAGTATTAAAGAGCTCACCATGAGAACTTCATATTTAAACCTGAGTGTTGTTGGATCTCAAAGAGAACCTGGATTTGTCACTAAAGACAATACGGTCCCAGTACAAAGCAATCTAGGTTTATTATTACAAACAACTGAAACTCTTTCTGCTAAGTGCATGGAAAGAGACAGGCACTGGCAGAGACAAGAGTGTGTAGTGAAAGTGCCACGGGTGTTTGGATGGTGGACTATGAAATTGCAGGAGCTGCTTATGCTTGACGGTGAATCAAACCATACTCTTAACTTGAGGTCTGTCTGGGCCATTCAGAGCCCATTTACCACTTGTTTGCCCTCACAAAACCACTGCTCCCAACACCTAATAGTTAGGTCAGAACAGCTGAGATGGCAGCCAATTGATCAAAATGATCATCCTGCTTCTCTATGTCCACTGATACAATCCTTCTAAAAATCTGTCTATCGTGCAAACTGTGTGTTTTAGAGGCATGTCTAACAGTCAGCAAAGGTACACTCTAAGGTACACTACCCAAAAAACATTTAGAGCCTTTTCATAGAGCAGTGGGGAAGCAATATTTATGCCATGGTGAGAACAAGTGTCTCATCAGAGCAAAACTGTAATCATTTGCATATATGCCTGCAAAATAACTGCATGCTGAGTTTTAAAGCAATCTCATGTTTCTATCTGGGTGTTTTGTCTTTGTCAATTGGTGTATATATACACAGTGGAAACCTGAACATAGAACATAAGCATGATTTAAAACAGATCAGATTTTAACTTAAGCTGCTTAACTTAACTTAACTTATTTTCTAAATAAATAGATCCCAATTAAACAGATGAGACCAAAACATTACATTTGGAAATGTATTGAGGAAAATCACCCACCATTTGTGATTGGCAAAGGCATATGTGCCATATCTACTATGTAGGTTAAGAACGCAATCACGCTACTGAAAATGCAATTACCCGAGTGTATAAGAAGAGTGTCAGTGTTCAGAGTACTGATTCAAGATCAAGTTCCTGTATCGGAATCCGAGGAGCTCTGCCACTGCTGGGATTTAAACTTCCACCAGTCATACACAAAGCAAGATCCGAATTTCCTCCTGAGCCATACTGAGCATTTTGGGGTTGGCTATACTGGTTAGCAGTTTCATAGTTTGTATCCGCTGGCCTCTGTTTGATGATCGCCTGAACCCTGCCTGTCTCTGGTTTACAGATTTGCCTGCTGATTTTGCTCTATTTGCCTGTTTATAATAAACACCTGTGATTGCTTCCTACACCTTCTTTGTGTGTGTTTGCACGTAACAACCTGCACCTTTGCTTTGGTAACATAATTTCTGCACATTCCACTGTTAGAAAGAGCTCTGATATGATGGTGGGTTCTTCACACAAACTGCTTTTCTCGGGAACAACATTTCTACCAGATTAATAATAAATAAAAAAGTTGAGATGGGAGAAGTTTAGAGCTAGTAATGAATAGAAACACTAAATAATAGTGTGATTTCAAACAGGTGAACTCAACATATGATTGTAATCATGATTTGGTACAAAAGCCTCCAATAAAGGCTGAGCAACATCCAGGAATGTTCATCAATAATTGTGTGAGAAAATTATTGGAATGTTTAAAAACAATGTACCTTAAAGTAAGATTGGAAGAGACATATTATTATTATGATTCAAGGAATTAAGAGGAATTTCAGTGCATAAAGGTTTCAGCTTACGCTGAAAGGCCAGGATTTTTCACTCGGACTTGAATGATAAAGGTTAATGGTTTGTGACTATATTAGAACTGCAGTCACTAATCGGCCTTCCGCAGTGTTGTGTTTTTTTGGAGCATGTAAGCCTTATGTAGGACCCTGCTGGCATTCCAGCTGCTCTCTTTCAGCCTGTCAGTACGTGAGTTGAGTCTTTTCTGGCATATAACAGATAGGTGGTCATATAATATATTACACTGATTGCTGTGTTCATACTATGCAGCTTACAAAACACACCATGGGGCCACATCAAAGATAACATATCAGGGTTTACTTTAAATCTAAACCCTGGACTAAATCCTTATAAATATACAAATCTAGCCGTTAAGTTTGTTGATGCACATACTCTTGCATGGAATTTTAGTGGGATTGACATTGCTGGATGCCATCAAATGAAAAATGTAAGTACACCGTGTACAATAATAATTTGCATTTTAATCTGAAACGTCAGTGTTTATTAATATTGCTGTCATACAGAATAAGTGTGATGAGATGTGACACTTTTAATAAACTAAACATCATACAAGCTGTTAAAAACATAAACAACATCTCTCACAGACATCAGGTACACTAAAAGCAAATGAGGGACATGTATGGTAATATAAGGTCTGTTCAACCCAGAAACATTTAACCAATAACACAATTTCTACAATAATCATAGAAAAAAGTAAGTAATAAAATGTATTAATTCAGGCCTGTCAAAATGAATGGATTTTAAATTGGTTAAAATACTAATATGTTTCAATAAATATATGAATGAAAAGCAGCAACATTACCTCAACAATGTACCAAGTCAGTCTACACAGTACTTGCGTATTCATGCAATGCACAAAACACATTTGAATATTACACTGGCTACATCCCACATATGCAAGGGCCAAAACGATTAAGCACTCAGCACACCATGGCTGCTACACATTACAGTACATTGCCCTTCTTAACTACTCAAAAAAAAAAACAACCAACTAAACAAAAAAAACTAATAACAACAGCAACAATGCTGCCAGTCATCAAATTAATTCTGGCTAATCTGTCTGTTTGAATTGTAAAATGCACTTGTACTATGTACCCACTTATAGCAAACAATAGACCAGTTCTTAAAACCATTTATATTCCAACAGATGGAATGCAGTTCATTACTTCAGCCTACTTTCCTAATTTCCAACGCAGTTTCCCTAAAGGGAGCCTTTGAAAAATTCCAAAGGGGAAGAGGTTTTTAATGCTTTAATAAAAGATGGACTTGATTTTGATGCATATTGCCCAATGGCGCTGTCTTCTTGATGCATTTAAGCCTGGATTTCCGTGACTTTTTCTCAGCATATCAGAGAATTGCTCTGCAAGAGGGCCTAGGAGAATGCATGGAAGGATTTGGAGAAATGCAAACCACATGCAGATGGGAATTTCTTCAATGCCCTATCTCTGCTATTTGTTTTTCTAAACTTTTTTTTCCTGCACAGCAGCAAGATTCCAGTCGAGTGAGTTTTACCATATTCTTATTATAAAGGCTGTCAGTGACTATGGATCACTATGCCACACTATTATGCTGATGTTCCAGATTGTTCTTTAATGACCATTCATTCACAGTGAGATTTTAATGAAAGTATTCAGTGAAACTAAGTTTAATTTTTAAAGTTAAAGTTTACCCAAACCAACATCATGCCACGGTTTTACATATTTTACACAGCTTAGTATTTCTTGGCTTCATTAGAGCTATGACACAGTGACCAGAACATGCGCATGACATGTCTTAGTTTAGAAAGCTAAGAGTTCCTCATCAATTATTTAAAATGACTTGGATGGGAACGAGATAGCAAAGAGAAATCAATACAGGGAAATTGTTGACAAATCAATAGACACAATAGCCACAGAACAATCCCTTGGCTGCCCCTGATTGGTACTGGTGATAAAGACAAACCAATTATTAGACACACCTGACAGCAAAGTAATATTAACTATTGTGTTATTAACAAAGTATCTGTCTCATAATGATCTCTCTTGTGTATAACTATGAGAATGACTTGGAGAAACAGAGAAGGCTTATAGGAGGCTGTAAGAAATCAGAATTTCTCCAGTTGTAAGGATTTGGGTTTATTATTATTATTACTCTTGTTATTATTATAACTATTGGTGACTTTCTCTTATGAATTAATATGTAATGATATCATGAATAATGGTAAATCTTTACTCAAGTAGTCTCTGTATATTATGTAGTTATTTTGTTTTATTCTTTATACTGCAGTAAACACAACTAGATTAGATTAATTTAAATGGAATGTTGTCACAATTGGCCACAGTGCAGACATTAAATTTAGGTCATACACTGCACTGTAAACATGCACTTTATTTGCATGTGCATGCTGCCACACACCTTTAATATTTAATAAACAGTCAATTCCCTAGTGGCTTGCATGGTGAGTATTACTGTGCTTAACTCTTTAAGATGACTGAACAGACAAAAAAAAACGTGTAATTATAAATGAACATTTAACTCTCACAAATAATTGCTATTTGCAAATGCATAGCAGTCATTACCATCCAAGTGAAGAACAATCCAACACATAAAGCTGATGGTTAGCTTTCTGACGATGATATCCTATACTAACCATAGTATGTCAAGGAGGGACAGTGCTTAACAGCTGTAAAATATTATCTAATTATGGGAGATTGTAATTGTTTTCTTTACTCTCTCTTCTGGGATTTTTTTGATTTATGGAATATAAAAGGCACATTGATTCATCTAACAACTAAGCAGTGAGATCGAGGTAGCGCTTCCCAGCGCCTTACTCATGTTTTCTGTGTTTTCCATTACCCGTTTTGACACTGGTGTTTAGTGTTATCCTTTTCTGTAGTTTCTGTTCTCGGTACCCTGTTTTCATTAAAGGCTCACTTGTGTTTACGTCTGCCTTTGTATGTTTTTCCTCTCCGAACGCCACGTTAACCCGGCGGTTCATGACAGTTGGGACTTTCAAAACTGAATAGAAAGAAACAAAAAGTGATGATACTAGATACTAGAATTAAAAGTGATACTAGAAGTGAACAAAACAAAAATAAAAATAATGAAGGATTTTTCTGTAAACTACAAGCTAGTACTTTAAGTGGAGTGACCGAAGTTTTGTATACTGCTCTTATCTAGGTTATTTAGTAATAGGCATTACAGCTTTAGTCAGTTCATCATATCAGTTGGCTCAGCTCACCTAAAATAGCTGGCTCATAGAACCGACTCATTCTCAGAAATCAGCCACACAATGGTGTGAGCACACAGGCCCATCTGTGGAAAGGGCTTGATGCAGGTGCACTGGCTACATCGCTGTTCATTCACCCCTGACTGTAACCATGATGACTCTTCTGTTTATTCCATTTGTTTCTTATGCTTACTTCTTTAATCATAATGTCTGTAAATCTGCTGACATCAATAATAGATAAATTAACATACATTTTATCTTCACAACTGTTAACAACTTTTGTCCACATGCTGTATGCAGTTAAAACAGCCTGGGGTCATACTTTAGAGAAGATTGATCCGGGTATGCATCATGTTCATTTTATGTTACTTAGCTGTCTACATTACATTGGGAAAATATTTCCATCCATCCATCTATTATCTTCCACTTAATCCACACAGGGTTACGGGCCAGCCGGTGTCCACCCGGCAACTCTGGGCACCAGGGCAGCAACAACCCTAGATGGGGCGCCAATGCATCATAGGGCATCCACACACAGTCACACAATAAAGGCCACTTTAGAGACACCAATTAACCTAAAATGCATGTCTTAGGACTGTGGAGGAAATCGGAGTACCCGCAATAAACCCACACAGGGAGGACATGCAGACTCGACACAGAAACGACCCAGGCCGCTCCACCCTAGGATTGAACCCAGAACCTTCTTGTTGTGAGGCAGCGGTGCTCGTCACTATAGAACAATATATCTGAGGGAAATTTCCAGCACCTTGCTTGAATCTATGCCTTGAAGAAGTCAGGCATTTATGAAGGCCAAAAGGGGTCCAACCCAGTACTAACAAGGTATACATTCTAAAATGGCCACTGAGTGTTTGGCTTATTTAATCTAGCCAGCAGCATTGATGCTAATGCTCACATTTGTAACTCACCCACCATAACGGGCAGTAATATGTGTACCGTCTCTTTAAGAGACCCTCAAATGGAGTATACAGGCACATTGTGGAACTGTGTTTAAATATAAAATATTTCACATATAGTTTGTGCTATCTAATTACAATCTACAGTCATGGCCAAAGGTTTTAATAATGGCACAAATTTTGGTTTTCAGAAAGTTTGCTACATAAGCTGACTGTGAACTCTTGAGTTCGATCAGATGAATTGCAGTGAATTGCAAAGACATTCCTTGTCATAAAAATCACAGAATTAATAAAACATCTTTTCATCCAATTTTTAACTTCCTTAACATAATTCTCAATTTCCCTCACATGACCAAATGTAAGGGATGAGTTTAATGAATGAACTGATCAATGAGGACAGTAGTATTGATAATTGGGGTAAAAGATTCTAGTCCTGATTTAGAGTGAATTAAACAGATATCAGCACTAGTGCTGCACCTGGAAGGATAGTTAACTTTATGAGAATTCAATTTTTAGCCTAAATCTTATTGCTAACTTCTGAGTCAGTTTCTGTGACGTTTTTAGTTAATGTGGAGACGGTATTAAATAAAAAATCTAGGATTATTCTCAATATTCTCTATGATTAAGGATTAATACACAAATTTAGTTTTGGTAAGGGCTTGTTTGCTATGCTATCCCTCCAAGTGACCATAACCCATTAAAAACCATGATCTCCATTTTGGGATCGGGTGCTTTAACTTGCCTACTGATGGGATGGAATGGGATGTAGACAGACAGAATTAAGGTAAAAAAGTTGAAAATTGGCAGTTAATGGGTTAAGTACCTCCAATTGACTACATCGCCACTTGCATTTTAAACTATAAGCTTTTTGCTTTAAAGTATGAGTGTGGTCATTATACCAAGGTGCTAGCCTTTTTTCTCAAACATATTTGACTCTAGCAGGAGCAACTTTATCCATGTTTAAGTGAAATACACATTCTGCTTGATGGGGCTGTGTATTAAACATTATGATTGGAAGGTTATTAATAACCTTGAATATCCAAAGTAACAGCGCACTTAGTGCTATACCAACCAGGGTAGGTGAATTTGATTTGTTACTTATAGCTCAAAAACTAAAAGACAGTGATCAAATATCTAGGTTATCCATATGTTGATTTTTGATTTAAGGTACTATTACAGCAGTGGGTCAATCCCATCACATTCTGAATAATGCTCTTAAATTCTAAAATTGACTCAAAAGCAGTTTTAATTGGATCCTGGTCATTTTCAAAGTGAATGTTAAGGTGCTCTGGTGGGCTATACTTATGACTATGTTGCCAAACCTTCACCCACTTGAGGGCGCTACTGTGGGGGTGTGGGCACTAACTATGCCTGTGGCATCCAGATTTGCTAAGCTAGAATCTGAGCTAGCCTTCTCTAATGTCTGGATGCGCACCTCTTTGCTACAAATATAATTAAACAATTAAATGCACTTAGGTTCGGGTGAGGTTGTGCATTGATGATTTAGCGTGTGGGCACAGGTGATTCAGCCGACTAGGCTTCTTTCTGTAGATCCTCATCCTCGAACACAGTGTCAATTAAAGCGCCAATGGAAAGTCAATAAAAAGTCACCATAAAAGTTACCTGCAAAAACTGGAATACAGCAGTAAAAAAATTATAAAATTAAATTATAGCAAAGTGTTTTTATCCACTTCCAAATCCACTGTGTTCCATGGTATATCTCTGCTTTGGATTTTTTTGTACCCTTCTCCTGACTGATATCTTTCAAGAATGAGATCCATTTGATGCTTTGTAAGCTCTTTGCGAACCATGGCTATTTCTGTAAGATGCAACTTTACTTTACTTTAATTGACGGCAGGTGTGCATGACTTGTGCAGCCACATTACTTTTTATTGACTCATGCAACCACATTATTAGTGTGATTGCTGTAGGCAAGCACACTATTGAAATCCGATAGCTAGATTATTATTATTTAGCCAAATATTTTGGCACTTATCAACTGCTGTAGTTTCTGAGATATCGACAAGGGACGAACACTAAAACGACTGGCATAATTTGGAATGGTGTGCTTGTATAAATCTAAGATAGGCCGTACCTTTAGCATGCTACATGCGTTTTTGCGTGGAAAACTTCCCATTAACTTTGAATAGGGCTATTTTTTAAACTGCCATAGCTTGGAAAAATCAGACCAGTCGGACACGGCTGTGATCTGACCAGTCTAATCTAAAATCACAGAGTGATTACCCACTCTGTTCACTTTTTATCACTCCTCAAAAAACACCCTATTCCTTTCCACTCAATCACCATCTTTTTTGGATAAGTAATAGGATAAATATTTTTGGAGTTATGAATGTTTGTTTGGGACTTGCATATATCTCATTATATTCCTGCTCCAATTAAAACAGACAGAAGTTTTCTGATTTTTACAAACTCTGTCTCCTAATCAGTTGAGTAATTTGTTTACAAGATAGAAGTCCAGGAAGTCAGGCTTCTTGGCCCATAGAACCCCATTATACATTTTCTGTAAAGGAGTAAAAAGATACTTCTTTAAACTGTCATATCTCAGAGAAACCCTAACCATAAACCCAACCCTAATCCTAATCTAATCATAAACCCAACCCTAATCATATCCCTAACACCTAAACCTACACCTAAACCATAACCCTAAACCCAACACCTAGGTTAGGGTAACCCTAAACACAACCCCAACCCTAGCTGTAAACCCTAAATCCAACCCTAACCCCTAATCCTAACTCCCTAACCCAAATGTAACCCTAACCCTCTAACCCCAACCCAACACCTAAACCCTAACCTAACCCCCTAACCCTAATGCAACCCTAAACCCTAACCCCTATCCTACACCTAAAACATTACCCTAAACCCAATCCTAACCCTAACCCTCTAACCCTAACCCAACCCTAATCCTGAGGCTACTCCACTAACCCAACCATAACCTTAACCCTCCAACATTATTCCTAAACACCAACCCTACACTTAAACCCTAATTCTAAACCTAAACCTAACCCCCCACCCCAAAACCCTAATCCTAACCCAACCCAAACCCTTTAACCCTAACCCCTTAACCCTAACCTAACCCTAACCCAACCCTATCCTAACCCTAACCTTAAACCCATGCCTGACCAGAACTGACCAAAACCGACTGAGTCACAAGTTTTGGTCCCAGCCTTTTAGTGTTATATTCCAATTGCTTATATCTAAAACAAAAATTAAAAATTGAATACATTCATCATAAACTTCGCTTCTGTGACCACGGCAACAAAAGTTTTGCATTTTCAATATAGAAACAGTCGATTTAGCATCTTCTCATTCATACATCAGACTAAGAACACTATCTGCATTGCAAATTTACACAGATTACGACTGCAAATCAGTTACACAAATCAATCCCTAAATATAGTCGCCCATCATGTTCTCGTTATATTGTCCTTGGTAACGGCGTTCAGAGTTTATAATGTCCTGGTGAAAGCGCTCGCTTTGCTCCTCTGAATAAGCTCCCATGTTCTCTTTGAACTTATCAAGCATCAAGGATATGGATTTTGAGTGACATCCTGCAGCCCATTGCAGCATAGTTCTTTATCAGAGTCTGAACCAGTTGTGCATAGTTTTCATCTGTATGATTGCCTAGGAAGCCGTGAACCACTGCGACGAAACTGTTCCAAGCCGCTCTCTCCTCCTTCCTATTCAGCTTCTTGGGAAATTCACTGCACTCTATGATCTTTTTGATTTGTGGTCCGACATAGACACCAGCTTTTATCTTTGCTTCAGACAGCTTAGGGAAAAGATCTTGGAGGTAATTGAAAGCTCTCGACTCCTAATCTAGAGCAATGACAAATTGCTTTATGAGCCCCAACTTGATGTGTAGTGGTGGCATCAGCACCTTGCGTGGGTCCCACTTTACGTTGTTCTTCCCCACAGAGAACTCCATCCGCTGAGACCAGACCCGCCTGTGGTAGTGTGCTTCAGTATCCCAGCTGTCCCAAAGGCAAATAAAGCAAGGATACTTTGTTAAACCACCTTGGAGGCCCATCAGGAATGACACCATCTTGAAATCTCCGATAACTTCCCATCCATACTCATCATACTTCAAGGCACCTAGCAACTTCTTGACACTGGTATATTCCTCTTTCAGGTTCACCGAGTGAGCTACAGGAAGAGATGGATACTTGTTCTCATTGTGAAGCAGCACGGCTTCGAGGATCTTTCATGAACTATCTATGAAGAGGTGCCACTCCTTCATGTTACAGGGGATACCTATAGTCTCGAATAGACCAGCCACATTGTTGCAGAACCACAGTCCATCTTGATAGTTCTCACAATTCCAGAAGCATCTTGGAGTCTCCTAGATAAATTTCAAAACATCATTGTGCTGACCACAAAAGCAATGTTTACAGTAAATAATAACTTTTTTCTAGTCATTCAATTCAAACAATTAGGAAAACACACTTAACAACTGGGAACAATTTTTTTAATTGTTACATTGTGTTATTTTTTAAACGACAGTTTGCTTATTCCTAATTACAAAGCAACCGGCATGCACATGCAATGTTGCAATCACCTTGCTCTAAAAGTTTGTTTGTTTTTCCAATTGAATTGCACAGAATATAGATCACATGAAAGGTGGTAATAATTGTAAAATTATTTATCTTCATTTGATTTTTTTTGCATCACACAAACTTATGTAGACGTTGGATAACCACTGAATTTGCAACACATTTATTTTTGCAATTTACACAAACAAGAACATATAGCATATTATGCCATATATAATGGGTGTTTAAAAATATTCAGCTTTATTTCAGTGATTAGGAGTTTGATTTACCTGTGACAACTTTGTTGATAATGCTATGAGGAAACAAATTTTCTCATAAGGTTTGTAAACTCTAAAGACACAACCTTCCTTATTTTTTTCTTTCCTTTCTATGCTGCCATTTTCTGTCATTACCCAAGATATATCAGTCTCATGAACACAGTTCATGACCACCATTACCAATATGAATCTAGCTGATACATTAATTCAATGCAGTGATATCGACCTTTATCAACCTGTTCAATGTCAATGCAGTCAATGTGACAAAATAAATGTTTTAATAACTTTCTGGTCTCAAATGCTGCACCTCTGTAAATAACCTAAAATAACATTATATTTTAAACTTTAACCACCAATACAATAATTAATTAATACTATACTTTTATATCACAGCTCAAGACATTTTCACTGTGTTAAGTACCTTAGTGTTTATATATGCAAAACTCTAAATGGTGCCAATAGAAACTGTTTTATAATTGTTTATATTACATTTGTTTTCACAGTTAAAACAAAGACAGTTGTTTTTTATATATTGCAAATGTATGTGTGAATGTATTAAAAATACAGTACAGTATATAGTTTCATCCCAGTACCACAAACTGTCCACTAAGACAGGTTCTCAGTGTGCTTCTTGTCTCAGGTGTCCTTTCTAAACTCCCTCATTGTCCTCCTACAAAATGAACTCTTTTGTCCAACCTTTTCTTCAGTTCATTGCAAGAAGCACCTCTTAGTGTCCACCATAATTTACTCTGTAATACAAGCTGGGATGATTCCCTTTGCTACCATTCATGACATCATGGGACAGTGAGCACACGGTATCAGTGCTCCTAAAAGACCCACTGGGAGACCTCGAAAAACTTTGTTGCTTAAATATTCAAATGCCAATTAACAGTCATTGATGTGGTTGCTCTAAGAGGACAGCATTGTTACCTGGGAAACTAAGCGGTATGAAGAGAATATCGTGATAAAAGTTTGAAATCATGCAGTTGAATTGTTTGGTTTGTCAAGAATAGATATTAAACTGCATTATCAATAAATAAAGCAATTTCAAAATATGACAAATAAGGTGGGATATGAACTCATCCTCCAGGCCAACACACAAGCATGCTTGCATGTGCAATATTTCTTGTTTGTGAGTGTGTGCCATGCCTCCGCATCACAGAATGGACACTACACCAGGGCAGCCATAAACACACACATACACAAACACACCACACAACAAAGGAATAGCAGTAAAAGTACAACATGAACAAACAACAAGTGATGCATTGCCCATATATAACAACACGCAGATGGATTCAGACCACATTGCTTTTTTGAACAACAAAAACATCAGCATCTGCTCACATGAGACATTTCTATTAAAGTAAAATAATGAAGAAAGTGGTGTGTTTCTCATGCTTGGTAACTTGACACTTTTAAAATTAGCAGATTTTTGGAATAACTCTATTTTTTCTCTCTCGCTCCCTCCTTATCTAGTTTTGACAACATCAGCACTCCAAGAACGAAATATCAGACGATCAGCTTTCCAACATGGTACACCCCAGTGAGCATACGGCTTGGGATCAAAGCCCATTAACCAGCCCCCATGCCTACCGCAGTGTGTCTCCAACATGATCGAACAAAGTGTGCCTATTGTGTGGGCAATGCCAGTTAAAGCTAATGGACAGTGACCAGAGATGCCCAGTCACAAGTTAGGCCAGAAAAGGTGCATTCTTCTTTTTCATGAACCTGTCTCATCTTTATTACATGCCTCAGACAAATATCACAAGAAGAATAATAATATATTATTATATTCAAATATATATAAAATAATATTTATAAATGACTGTCTGCTGTAATATTGACTGAATGACAGAATGACGTTTTATTGATTGAATAATTGACATATTTTGATGATATTCAAAGATGGAATGGCTGACACTTTGGAAACTGAAATGTAATGAATTTTAAAGAGCTAGAGCTTTTAGACTGGAGCCTCTGAATCTCCCAGTCACTTTTCTTACTCACTCTCATCATTTGGCATTCTGCTGAAGCAGCAATGAACAGGATTTCATTTCCAATAAACCTCTTTTTTCTCTTCATCCAGAGAAGCCACATCAGTTCCTGTTTTGTTTTAAATGCGCTTTTGGTTTAGATCATTCTAAACAACCTTTTGTCTGCATAGTTTAGTAGGAAAAACAATTGTTTTGGTAAGCAATCCTACTATAGAAGAACTTGGATTTTTTTAGAACACAAAATAAGTGGTAACTCTCTATCTCTTTGATTCAATTTCTTCTCTCCAGGCTGTCATCTAAGAGTCTGGCTCCTGCAGGCTCTAAGTTGGTTGACGGCAGAAAGCACAGAACCTTTGACCCTGCTCTGAACCCTGAGTGTGTGTGAGATACACTGAACCTCATTCTGGGAGTGAGAGACTCATAATAAACCACATTATTACTATCACCCCTGTGCACCTCAGTCTGCAGCCTCAGGCCTCCAGCTCCAGCCTCCAGTCCATCCATGCTGACTCTGGGAATCATACCTGGCACAAAACAAGTTGAGAGAGAGATAAGTCTGGACAGGGAGACACACACAAACTCAGAAGTTCGTGTACACACACACACACACACACACACACACACACACACACACACACACACACACACACACACACACACACACAC
>JAUZST010006917.1:0-39865 GCA_034779995.1 Parotocinclus haroldoi
ACAGGCAGATGGAATGATACAATAAGTATGGTAACATACAAATGCATAGTTCATGTCTGTGACAGATTCAAACCACAGATTAACGCGAAAAACAATACTGTGTGTGAATATTTCCTTCCTGTGAAGGGATGCAAGGAAATCTCTATGCAATTCTCCATAAACCTGGCTATAAATAGTGTATGTTCATGAAAGGCGCATGCAAATGCGGTGCAGATGCAGAAGGTTTCTATATGGTGTGCAGGAACACATGATACATGAACATGCCTAATTGTGAACACAAATCAAACTTTTAATACATATATAAATGTATGTATTTGTTGTACTATCTTTACCTTTATTGCATATAAATTTTGCATTTGCATTTTATTAATAGGAAGTGAACATAGTACTGCATAAGGTGTACTATGAAATGAAGATAATTATGAATAGACATTCTTCATACACTGTGCTGTAGTTAAAATTGCGCAACTCACACAACTGAAATTGTGCGAACACTGAGTTTTAGTAGACTCACGTATTCCATTTCTAATATGCCATTTCTAACTCTGGAATGCAGGGATTGTCTTGGGAGTTTAAACCTCACTTTCTGTTGCTTTTTATCTGTGTGTATAAACACTTATCGACCAAAAAAAAAGCTGAGCATGCAGTTATGTCTTGGGCAGATGTGTAAATGATTATGTGTGTGGTCTGAGATTGTCTGAGTAAGCACTACAGATGTGTTAAGGTCTGTTAAGCTACCTTGTTGCTGTAACCAGTCTTTTTGTGTTTGACTCCTATTGAATACAGCACTGGGATGATGTCAGGAGGACAATCGGCAAAGTAAGCTGTGCATGTAACTGGAGACTCGTGGATGTCCATCGGGTAGGGGTTCTCAAATACAGGAAAGCTGAAAAATAAAACAAGTTGCAGTTTGTAGCTATAAGCAAAAATGACTTTTAGGTTTTTTTCATGACAACAGTGGTATATTCTTGGCAGTATAGACACAATATATACTGAAAAGAGCTCTTGCTGCAATAACCACAGCAGAGACAAATCCTACATATGAAATTAAGAACTTCTTCTTTTCTGTCACATTTATAAATATTGATCCAGCCAGGTCCCAAAGGGGAATTTAATTGATTGCAATTAGGGAATGCTTAAAGCTTTCACATGAAACCCGAAAAACTTATTTTGAGTTACATATTTCTATTTCAGGAAAGCATTACCTAAAAGTGGTGGACAGCCAAGAAATACTCAAGAAGCATTTCTAGGAGTATAATACTGGAGTAAAGTCGTATTTCTGATTTAAGTTGAACATAATTGAAAAAACTTGAAAGGCACAACCATCAAAATGTTGAATGCATAATTTTAATAAAAGCTCAGTGGGAGGTACAAGTACTATTGTCCTTTAGCCAGGCATGTGGCTAGGCTTATGCAACTGTACCCATAATTAAGACCAAACCACATACTTCAAAAGGGAACAAATTCAGACAAAGTACATGAGATGAAGTCACCAATTATTTCTACTTTGTACTCTATATTTATGTGCCTACAAGACAAACATTAATCTCATTAGAAAGCAAACATGCATTTAGCTTCCCCGGAGTTTAAGCAGACATGAAAAACAAGAAACAACAGGAGCTGGTTTGATGTAGACAGTCAAAGTGAATTGCTACAAGCCTTTTGACATCCACTTGGGACACAGTGGAGAACGAACATAAATGGATTCCTCTGAGACTTCATTTAAAACTACACAGCTTAAAATTTAAGGACATTTTCAGATGTTGTCATGAAAGTCTTTTTAAGTCAAAGTCAAAACATTGGTGAACTTGGTAGCAATAGCTGATGCTGAGATGCATGTGGTCATTGATTACAATTAGGCCTGCACAATATGAAAAAAACAATTCGATGTGCTATTTGAGTGTGCATTAGAATTACACAATATGGACAACAGATCAGACTCCTCTCCTTAAATTACACAACATAAATCACAACCCCAATTCCAATTAAGTTGGGGCATTGTGTAAAACATAAATAAAAACAGAATATCAAGATTTGCACATGGGATGTATATTACTACATGGGCTGAGGAACACTTCAGAAACCCATTGTCAGTGAACACAGTTCATCGCTCCATTTACAAGTGCAAGATAAAACATACCATGCAAAGTGAAAGCCATATATTAACAACACCCAAAAAGTGTCCTGTGGTCTGCCGAGTCCACATTTCACATTGTTTCTTGAAATCATGGACGTCATGTCCTCTGGACCAAAGTGGAAAATCTAGATTGTTCTCAGCGGAAGGATCAAAATCCAGCATATCTGATGGTATTGGGGTGTGTTAGTGCCAATGGAATGGGTAACTTGCACATCTGTGAAGGCATCATTAATGCTGATAGGGACCTGTTTATTTCAGCAAGACAATGGCAAGCCAAAGTCTACATGTTACAACAGTGTGGCTCCGAAGTAAAATAGTGTGGATACTAGACTGGCCTGCCTGCAGTCCAGACCTGTCTCCTATTGAAATTATGTGGCGCATTATGAAGGGAAAAATACAACAACGGTGACCCCTGACTGTTGATCAGTTGAAGTTGTACATCAAGCAAAAAATGGGAAAGAATTCCACCTACAAAGCCTGAACAATTACTGTCCTCAGTTCCCAAACAGATATTGACTCAGATATTGTATCACAGCACCACATTCAAAATGAGTGAATATTTACAATATAAATTAATAATTAAAAAAAAAACAATAAAGTTTATCTGTTTGAACATGCTGATGAAAATACTATTTTAGTTTAGTTCATTGAGCCCACTACTTATAAATCAAATAGCAACTTCATATTCATTTTTTATTTAATTTCATTATAATTTCAGGCATTGTTATTCGGGCAGTACATATAAATATAGGACCCATAATAAATTAGTTAACTACTGTGTACAAGTGGATAGTTTATATAAAATAGCTAAAAAGACTGCTGCAACTACAATGAATGCTTACTAATGTCGAAGTGGAGTCTGTGAGAAAAACACTGAAGCGTAATCCAGCTATTCAGTTTGGGGACTTTGATCATATTTGTGGCGTTGTCCGTTTTAACACACATTACTTACTCTTAACCCAAACTTCAGCTCATCAAAGCATCTCAAAGCTATGTTTTCCATTGACTTTTTACTTCAAAGTCGTGGCACATAGTGAACTGTGAAGCTCACATAGGGCTTCATTGTACAAGCACTGCATTCCATTTGCTTCCATTCAGACTATACACGTTTGATGCACTGATCATCTATCAAGGGAGAAATGCGTTCCTGATGGAATATGGTTTCGTTAATCCATCTGGTTCAGCAAGTGAACAAAGCCTTATATGCTACTCAAAACAGTTGAGATGTATAATATGTGACAGCATCGGTTATTTCTTTATGACACCAGAAGCCCAGATCGTATTGTGTTACGCTTTCAAAGCTTTGAGTAAAATATTTTATTTAACATCATGATGGGGGTAGATCTAACAATGCATCCAGACTCTTACATATGTTTGTGCTTGTAGTATAAGTGATTGTACTATGTGTTCCCTATGATGTTAGACACAATGGCTCGGCACGCTTTGGACAAAACTCTGGACTGAGCATGGTCATGATAAAAAAATATTATGAATTATGTAGCCAACAAACATTACTTATTGTATATCTTCTATGTGTAACTTCTTTTCCACATCACCATGCAATGCAGACAATGGTTATTACGGTACTATGACGCACCAGTTGTCTGATTTGTTGTTTGATGCTTTTTGCATGGGTCGATACAATCTGAAGTTCAATTAGCACTGTGTGGAGATCCAGACTATGACAGGCCATTACTAAACAATTCAAACACTGTTCTCACTTCAAATATATTCCATGCGTAACAACCGTCCAAATAATGAAAATGCTTTTATTATTATTATTATTATGACTATTGTCAATGACTATTATGACGATGCAATAGTGTGGACTAATATAAAATCCAAAAAGGTGTCTTTATAATGGGCTTCTATGAATCATACCAAAGCAATACGTCTGTGCACTGGCAAAAATATACTGTACACAAAGTGAGGGGATGTTTCATTATTTTAAAATAAAATATCCCCTATTGAAATATCCCTTTATTTTGAGAGCAGTGTATATAAGGTTCATACTCAACTACCTTGTTTCCATTTGCTGTGGGTAGGAGACAATAAAAATGAACCACATTTACACAATTTTTGTGTTCGCTTTTGAGAGTTTGCACCACAATCGCTTGTCTGTTGCAAACTATTCGCAGCATCCCCACTAGCAACACACAATCCATTTGACTGCTCAAGCAAATGAGTACTGTTTATTGCGATCTTAATAAATCAGGGCCTCTGTATGCCAAATTGACCTTGGCTCTGTTTCTCACCCCTTATGTTTGTGTCTTAATAACAACATAATTAATGAGTTCTGGGGCTGTGACTGAGTGACATGTCACCTGATAAAGTGACACACACACTTAAAGTCACAACATGTATTAAAGTTTATTCACAGTGTATTATGAGCACAAGCACACACATACACACGCACGCATACATAAACGCACGCACGCACACACAAGTATTTAACTTGAGAAGTGAATGATGTTTCTGCAGGTCAGAGATACTCTTGTGTGAAGTGTGAATAATGTGGGTGTGAGCACTTACTTGCTCTGTGTAAGATCAACTACAATGAAGTCTTTTTCCAGAAGTACCACCACTGCATATGGCTCCTGCACCTCTGTAAGCACACAAGAAAAGTTCTGACACATTTGTGGAAGAAAGGATTACCTCTTCAGTCATGCTGCTCCACCATTTTCTAGGCCATATGCTGCAAAAGAACACAGTTTTAGCATCCTGTGTACATTACTGCTCTCACTTACTTCCCACATATGTTTGCTCTTGCATACTGAGCCTTCCATATTACACTTTCCAGCTTACATTGGTTTTCTGTACTGTTAAAGCAGAGCTGCACTTGTAAATGTGGAGATGTCATTTATAATGTGGTCATATGACAGTGTGCCCTTGATGAAATGCTAGTAATGTCAGAACATTGGAATGATTCTCCAATCAGGCTGTGTTCCCTCCGACAATAAAAGTTGTTTCTGCCAGTGTAACCTGACCAGACTGGAAAGAACCAATGGGACAATAACCCAGGTTAGCATAATTAAACACTGAGCCCACTGAGCATTTGCTGAACTATTACATTATTAAATTAAAAGCATTACCAAATGGTTAGCAGTTTGCATGTTAAGCCCCAATTTACACAGGGTTTCTATGTCGAAATTCGATTTGCAAAAAATTGTGAAGGCTTATTTACTCCAGGGTTAGTGGAGGTGTGTGTCTCCACTGTGAGTAAAAATTTTGTATGCCTTACTTATAATACAAATTTGTGAATTGTGTATTTAAATGGCTCAAATAAAGTGTAGGCCTCAACAGACCTACTGCCATAAAATCATAGCTTTGTACAGCTCACTTTGTGAACTGGAATTGTTTTGTACAAACAAACCTGTATAAAATAATTGTACGTAATATTTGCTGCATATTTCACAGCATCTTAAACATCATACAATCTCTATATATTCTGCTAAGGTCTGCACGTAGTCTCGTGAGTTATGATGACTGTCTTGTGCTAAGTCAAGCACACTGTCCATTGTCAAGCACTGTACATTTTGAAAAACAGTTTAGCATAATTTTTCATCTATTCTCAGTATTTTTTGTCTTCCATTTGATGGATTTATTGCAACTGTCTCTTGAGGAAATATGGGTTTGATAGGAGTCAATTTAATATAATTAAATTGCTTTCATACAACCCCAAATCAAAAAACATTGGCACAGTATGCAATTGAAAAAAAGTATTCATAATAATATCACTAACCACACAACCTGGCTATTTGCACTAACCTCGCCTAGAACGTCAACGAATGTGTTAGAAAGTTATTGGCCTATTATTTCTGATCTCTCAGACAACACCACATCAAGAACCATCATTTATTAACCATCACCTTTTGGCCAAACACAAAATAAGGAGTTGCATTCACAAATGCAGTGCAGTTAAGAAGCAACGTTGAATTCTCGTGCTTCTGAGGGACCTGGGATGGAGCATAACACAGTGGAATCATGTATTGTGGTCTGATGAATCAGCATTCTAGAATATTTTTTGGAAGAAATGGATGTTGCGTGCCAAAGACAAAAAGGACTGTTATCAACAACAAATAACAAAACAACGACAAGCTACAAAGCCAGGGTCTGTCACGGTATGTGTTTGTGTCAGTTGCATTGGCAAAGACTATTTACACTTTTGCGATGGCAGCATTAATGCAGAAAAGTAACATATTGTCAGGGACTGCCACGCATTTTGAACATCACAATGCAAAACCACAGCATTTAAATGTGCATTTTCAGTACTGCCCCAACTTTTTGATTTAAGCTTGTACATTTATTTCAAGAAATGTAAAAAGTTGTTTTATAGAAAATGCTCATTGGTCCCATTGTTGTATGCAGTGATTTGAAAACAGAGACTTATCCTATAACAATTGACAGAATTAAGCATTTAAGATTTTATTTAGCTCATTTTGTATTTAGGTATTTGTGTTCAAGGTGTACTAATTATGCAAACATTCACCTGTAGGGTAGTGTGGCATAATTCTGAAATGTACAATAAAAACTGGTAGCTAGCTGATCTTTTTAGTGCTTAGGAACTAGTACTTCAGACTCACTCAATATTTGTATCAATATTTAAATAGTAGATGTTGAGAAAAGTGATTATTCTGCTATAGTTTATTTTACAGATGCCACTAACAGAATTTAAAATAATTCATTATATGAATTTCAATACCAGTTACTACACTGGTCTCAAAAATTAAGGAATATTTCATTATTCCCTAATATTTGTGAGCAGGGTAGTACTGTAATGGAGAGGAACTTGGTACTCTGTAGGGATGATTTATTAAGATATAGCACAGGCAACAGTTAGAAATCCGCAGTCCTTTTACATAACCCACAGTTCTATTTTTGTGATGGGGAACAAAAATGTCAGCAGGCTTCATGCACAAGGCATGAACCTTAAAAATAAACTATCTAGCATTGGAAACACTCTCTGCCAGAAGTGATGAGGTGAAAATAGTCAAGTTGCCTGCATGAAAATAATGCTGAGTTTCTTATAATGGCACAAAATTTGGGGTGGATCTTTATCGAGATATCGAGACTTTTTTCAGCATTCCTCTGTGGCTGTCATATTAAAGCAAACCAACTCCATCCCATTTAGCCATACAAGCCATACAAATAACTAATAATCAATAACAATGTATGGAATTATAAGGTTTGTTTTTCTTAAACAATCATTTGGTTGATGGTTTAGTCTGTCTGTGATGGTCTGTCACCAACAGGAAAAACAGAAGTAACTGCCTCACTCATTTTGCCCTGTTCCCTTAGAATTGGAAAAGAGTACTATGGAGTGGCAAATCCAAATTTTTAATTCTGGATCCATTTGCTGACAGGATGTTATTATCTATATGGACATATATGGTCATTATACCATTGCAAACAAATTGGAGATATTTCGCCAATCCCAAATGCTGCATAAAATGCATAGAACAAGCTGTAGATGAATGTGGATGATCCTGTGGGAGAGCTTGGCTGAGCATAAGAGGGAATGAGGAAACTGGATGAAGGTTTTTGTTTGGGTACTGAACAATGTTCTAGCAACTCATGAACTGAGGTCACATCATTGATTTATGAGATGAAGGTATCACTATTAAGAATGAACGTTGTATAAATGTGCCATTGTGGCTTATGTGAATGGCCTTAATGGAAACATGCACTGATAAATCAGCCAGAAAACATGTAAGAATTCTAACAACACACACAAACTTCTGAAAATCTCACATATCTATGCCAGAACCAAACACTCAGAAGGATGAACTCATCTATAAAATACTTTTTTCAAATGACTTGAGGATACACGAGACATAAAAGTTAAAGCTATTCAGGCCTCCATTTCACATTGTGAGGATTAGTGCTTAGAATTGTCTCCAAAACATGCTTTGGAGGATTTAAAAAATTCTTCTAATTCATAACCTTCTGCTATGTAAGAGTAAATGAACATGTGGAAGAAGCACGCTGCTTTAACAAAAGAAACAAAACAAAAGTAAATCACATTGTTTATTTCAGAAATCAGGCAATTTCATGCCACCAGAATGCTGTAGGTAACATCTTGTGAGCACTGATGAAGGATCCTTCATGTCCCTGCTCACTGAGCCCCAGAGCCATCTTCCTGTCATTTCTTCATGTCCGTGCTCACCAAACCTGGGTGTTGGTTCGATGGAGGTGGACTGCCTGCACCTGTCCCCAGCCTATGACAATGATGCTGGGAGTCAGGCTTGTGTCTACTGTTTCTCAACCATTAGCGCTCTCAATGTGACGTGAGGCCACTTAGCTCCCATGCTCGTCCTGGGTCGCATCACAATGATAAATATCTGCTAGAGGGAAGTATGGATTTCATGCCTTTATCTTGCACTGCCTTCCAGGATTCGTGCCAGACTCTAGAGGGGCACCTGGTCCCATTATCGTCCAGCTTTGCTTGACTCCAGCAGTGAAGGGAATTTTATCAGCACTTGTCTTGTTAAAGACCTAAACATCCCCACTGTTCCGCTTTCCCAAGCCAACGCTGTGGACTCCCAGTGGGCTCCGAACAGATGACATGTCATACTGTTTCACTGACCATGAATCTCTGTCTGCATCACCAGAAACTAATCTCCTTCCTCGTCCTTCCTAGGTCCTCCTCGTCTCTTATTCTGGGCATGTCGTGTATGTCCGCACCGTCATATTTAAGTTTTCTTCTGTTTCTTCTCTCAGGTCCATCACCCCTGGACTGTTGGATGACGGAGCCCCTGCCGCCTACACTGTCCAGCGCCTACCAAACTCCCGTCAACATCTTTAATGCCAGGTGGTCTGGGAGGGCTATGGTCTGGGGGAGCAGTCCTGGGAGCCCACCAAGAATGTTTTTTACATCAGCAAGATTCGGCATCTCCTTGCGGCCATCCCAACCTTCCCACACTGTGATACTGCCATGACTGCATAACTATTCGCCTCAACTCACAAAACAGTGATCTTCTCAATTATCTTTAAATCAGCATTCATAATAATTTATCACGATTTATGGATCCTGGGCTTCAGATTCCATTGTGGTCTATACAGTTGTTGAGTGTTGGTCCAACAAGAACTGTGTCTTGTATTTGTTGAATGAATGCTTAGTAAAGGGCTTATAGACTTGTGGAAAGAGCTCTGCAAATGTTTTTTTTCAAGATACTGAAATATTTTTTCGGTGTTGGGATGGCACGTTGGAGCTGTGATCACTGCTGAAGCCATACAGTTCCAAGAGGGCTTAAGTGTCATTTTGGCCACTGTTGTGTGGATTTGCATATTCTCCCTGAGTCTGCATGTGTTTACTCCAGGTATTCTGGTTTCTGTCCACATTCCGAAGACACGTTTTTATTCACATAGTGTGTGTGTGTGTGTGTGTGTGTGTATTTGCCCTGTGATGGACTGCTGCTTTGTTTAATGTGATTGTTTTAATGCAGATGAATACAAAATACTGCTTACAATTCATAGCTGACATATGTGGATGATGACAGGCGCAGAAACAAAATTGCTTCTCAAGATAAATCACAACGTTTTTTCAAACACTTTTTATTAAATATTTTGCTTGCTGTTTATGCCACTGAGCATTTCCATATTTTAGTTCATTAATAAATCATTTTCTAATCCAGTGGCTTGCCAAACAAAATAAAAAGGAAATATTTTCATTAAATCGATCAATTTTAATTAGGCTGCTTCTGCTATATTCCAAGATGATGTAATTATTCTATATGCAATAAACAAGTTTATGATGCATTTGTTGTAAGCTCTCAATTAGACTATGTGTGCGGGGGTATTACCATTAAGATAGGGTGTCTCACAAAGCACGATGAACTCTACTATAGGATGGTCCATCTCCAGCACTGTGATGGCTTTGCCGTGCATGATGGTTAAAGTGGGCCGTCTGCCTGCTTTATCGTATGATAGACCTCCAGAGAAGATGACAAAAGGCTCACTGTTAATATAAAAAGAGAGACAGAAGGATAGATGAATTTATTTGAACAAATATACATAGAAGCAGTGTCTCTTTGTATTTTATCATACTTCTTTTTACATTTTTATTTCCTTTGTGCATTATGCAAACGTCTAAACTGAGGTGAAGTCTGTAATTAATTACGCAGGCTCACTGATATATCACTAAAGCTGAAATGCATCTGCCTCCTGACATCTAACTGGTTTTCCGTAAGTAATTGATGCTGTTAGCACTTCGGCCTGACCTGTACTTGTCTAAATGTCTCAAAAGCATCCCAATCAATACACCCCACCCAGCAATGACCATTAAACATCAACTCTCTTCTCTGTATCAGTTTATTACCTATATGTGAACACAAGCTGGTAAACTATATAAAGAACCTCATACTTGTATGTTTTGAGACAGTGCTATTGTTACGTTTTTCGTAACAGCTATCTATGAATCACTTAAACTCTTGGATTTGAACATTTCCCAGAGCATAGTTAGTGTTTGTATGAATCCTGATTCTGACTCTCATTCTTTCCAAAACACCAGTTTTAAACAGATGACAAATACATGTTCATTGGATTTAGAAAAGTATGATTTAGGTATGTTTTTTTTTTTTTAACTGAAGAAGAAATGTTTAGAAGTCATGACAATAAAGTTTCTTGAATAGGGAAAAAGTTACATTACAGAAGAGCAAATAATTCTAATGGACTTATGGCAAAACAAAACAACAGGAAGCATGTACAAATAAGTGCCACTCATATACATCTCCCATGATTAATCCAGCATTGCTATTTACCAGATGAAAGCTGATTGTAATTTACGTGAGTGAATTTACCTATTTCTGCAGGTCTTGTACTCCACCTTAAGGATTGGTTTACATGATTCTTTTCTCCCATCTCTTTGAGATTTACCTACAACATTAGGAGGAAAAGAGTCTTAGAAGAAGCATCGATTGTACGAGTGATTCACTTATCCCTGTCAAACATACATTATTTCATTCTATTTTCAACTCAGTAGCAGGAATATCAAGTCAATAAAAGATCATTCTTTATGATCATCTTTAAAATAATGCATAATTTTTAGTTATTTGGAAATAAAAATACATAACACAACATACAAGGACAGCTCATGTGCCAAGTGGTAAATGCTTAAGTAGAATTCGTCTTATATAAATTCCTTTAATGCATGCATTATTAGTACTATTTAGAATTGTTATTATCAGTAGGACAAGAAATTGAACATGGTCTATAAAAGAGCTTGTCATATAGTATCATATTAATAACTTGGTTATTAGTTAGGACTGATAACACAGTGGACATATTTTGAAGGTGGAAGTAATGTATGACCATGAGGGAAGGTGACTTGGAAGGGTTTGGCTGTGTTTCTCAGGATCCATGTGGTGAGACTTCCGTCTGAGTGACTGCACATGAACTGTCTTCCTTCATGATGCCAGCTCACAGAGTGGATCGCCTACAAAGAGAAGAAGAAAGACAGAGAGAGGGAGGTTACATACTGCATATTCATGGTCACACCAAGGAGCAACTCCCCAGTACTGACAGTGGTCCTAAAACTACAAAATCCAATTAAGCAAATGACACAAAACTGTGACAAATGACAAATTTCTATTCCTAGGAAAATGATCTAATATTACATATCTGTGACCGGCTTTTGTGTAGAATGTCAACCTTTGTTTCACTATCTGGTGTGACTGCCTTGTGAAGCAACACCTGATACTAAACATTTCTAATAACTTGGCCAGTCCGGTATATTGGCTTGGAGGAATTTTATCCCAATCCTCCATAAAGAACAGCTACAGCTCTAAGATGTCGGTGGGACTTCTCACATTTTTTTTGGTTAAAGCTCAGGACTTTGACTTGGCAATAGCAAATCATTCAATTCTTCCTCCATCAATGATGGCAAGCTGTCTTGGCCCACATGCAGAATAACAGAATAACATAATACTTCCACCACCATGTTTCAAGTATCGTCTATATAACGGGTCTTCAAGTATCGTCTATATAATGGGTCTATATAACAGGTTACAATAGGCTAAACTAGAACAATCGAGCAGATTCACAAATAAAAGGTGAGGGAACTAGGTAAGAAGTAGGAGAGAGAGACTGGACTGACGAATGACGGGCAAGGAATTCAAGAAATGAGAAGGCTGAGGCACGATGAGCTGGAGATGATGCACATCGCCGAGATAGTGATGAGAGCAGTGAGTAACTACATTTGGTTATATTGATGGATGGTGATTCTTGATACAGTGCCATCTGAGGGAAAGCTCAGTGTTCAGCCTAGGCTGGTGTCATGGTCCATTACAAACTGATACACCTCTATTTCTTTCTTTCGATTTTCCTCTATCAAATTCTTAAATTTATTATGCATTGTAGATTGAGAAATAGACAAATTCGTTCCTATTTCTCTTTGAGGAACATTCTTTTTAAACATTTCATTGGCTTTCACGTTTGTTGAAAAAATAAAGATCATATTTAGTATTACATATTTGTTCCCCAAAGACACAGCACATACCTGGGTATCTCATGAACACAGGGCTTGGAAGAGTTGAGTTAACATCTATATGGTGGAGGAATTTGTGAGAAAAGGAACAAAGGATAGCATCCAAAATAGTGACTATGAAAAATAACTATCCAAAGAGTTTCCATTTTCCTGATCTTCATAGCTTAACACATTATCAGTTTTGACTACTCTCCTCCAGGTCTGAAAAATCAATCAGTGTGTTTTAGTGGTTGAGGAGGACACCAGAATGACTGGAATTACATCTTTAAGCTCATATATGAAAGTGGATATATATATATTTTTTTCTTATTGCTAGTGTGCAAAGCAGCACCGTGGTGCAAATGGATAGCACAGTCACAACATTGCTCCAGAGAGGCAGAGAGCCTGCTATGATTGCTAGTCTGGACTCCACCTTTGGGCATCTGTGGAACTGTGGTCTTCATGGCCCAGGATTCAAATCTGCCACAGTTGGGTCCTAAAGTAAGGCCCTTAACCCACACTTTTTTGAATTGTAAGACTGTATGAGTTGTAAGTCACTCTGGATAAGGACGTCTGCTAAATGCTATAAATGTAAACGTTCTCCCTATGTAAGTTTAAACAAGTACAGGTTTTCGAGTACATTCTAAAGACCTTGCAGGCATATCAATAATTTCAGTGTGACTGAGAAAGTTTGCATGTGTATGTCTGTCTAGGGTTGGTTCCCTTGTTCCCTGTGGTACTGATTATATCCTGGCTCACCATGACTCTGAACTGGATTAAATGGCTATGAAAATGAGTGAATGTTCTATTGTGGGTGCGTTATTTATTTTTCAGCATGAGATTTATTTTGGGATTTCCAGATTAAATGAGTACTTTGAGGCTTGTTGCCTTCACAGGGAACAACTGAAAGGGCTTTGACACATCCCTGATCTTCCATAAATATAGAAGCAGTTCTAATATTTGAAGATCTCAGCACCCCCCACCCCCAGTTCAGAAGATGAATGTAAAATTTAACAAGTATCCCTGAAATGTTGCAGCTGTCTACATCCATGTGACTGAAAACATATCTTGAGACCTTGACAGCTATAAAATATATATTCATTGGTGCTTTTTGTGCACATGGCCTTCAAAGACATAATTTATTACAAAAAGATAAGGCATCGAACTATTTCTGAATTACTTTTCATTAAGTATTTGAATTTCTGATTACAAATAAATGTCAACAGTGTTACAAATATGTATGCTCAGAACTCTTCTTGCTTGTGCCACACAGGAAATTGAATTGATTTTTTAAAGTGTTCTCAGTTGTAATTGAGATAACCCAGATTTGAGTTGACATGTCCAGTCATTAATATCAGTTGGGAAGGGGGACTACTTTTTCCCCTTGCACATTTATCATTTTAACAGTTTAAAGTCTACATATTAGGTCAGATGAGCACAGGACAACAATGTTAGAATCACCCTTTGTCTCCTATTTGAGACAATTACCCAATGCTGATATATATCGCCTGACATATTTGTAGAAATTAAAGCAATCCATGGTAATTTGTTACTTTTCAAGACACAATAGAGTGGATTTTAATAGAGTTAGGTGACTAGTGAATTTGTAGGTTGAAAGCCAATCAGGCCTTCACTGCCCAGGAAGTTTGTCAGTGTTATATTGTTATAAGTTATAAGTTGTTTATGAATGGATCATAAACTGCACTTGTTCACTAGAACTCTACTGAGTGTAGTGTGCTGCTAGGTTAACAGCTCCGAGCCAAGAATACACTTAAACCAAATAGCAAGACTGTTCAAAACTCATTCGTTTATTAATTTTCATATACACCTAATTCAGTTGAGGATGCCATGGTCTAACTGGTAGCACAGGATGCAAGACAGGAACCAGTCCCTAGACAGGGGCGCCAATCCCTGTGCAGCGGATATACACACATACACTGACTCACTAACAATGCAACACGTTGTAGGCACCAACTGACCTAATGCATGTCCTTTGATACAAGATACACAGAGGAAATCTAAATGGACACAGGGAGAACATACACACTCAGGTGGCTGGGAATCTAACCCTATCTCTGGAGGTGGTACCACTTTGGCATCCGATTAAAAAAAATACCTTACAGAAAATTCACCATTTTTATCAGAACGTTGACCCTACATCTCATTATGCATCTGAAGCCATAATTATCTTGCATTATCATTGACCAAATTGGACACACTGCTGAAATAAATGCATGCTGAGTGATGTAACATCTTTCTGAGCTGCCATAAAAACTGTGATCTCGCCAGCATAGTGTAACAAAGAAAACCCTGCCGAAAGTGTCTCTTAGCCCATGTTCATTCATTCATTCACTTTCTTATTCGTTTAAGCCTGGACAGGATTTAAGGAGACCAACAAGTGGCATAGAGTGCAGGGCAGGCACAACCCTAGACATGGTGCCAATCCATCATAGGTCACACACTCGCATACTCACACACATTCACACACTAGGGCCACTGTAGCCTAATTAATTTACCTAAGGAATGTCTTTGGACTGTGGAAGAAAACAGAGTAAACCCACATGGACACAGCGGGAAAATGTAGACTACACTCAGAAAGGACCCAGACCGCTCTACCTGAGATTAAACCCAGTACCTTCTTCCTGTGAGGTGGCAGTGCTACTCACAGAGGCCCCTGTGCCACCCTCTTAGCCCATGTAAAAAGTAGCCAATGACAGTTTTAAAATCAGTAACAATTCATAGTGCTTAAAATAATATCTGCAAGGTTTTATTTAGCTTTTAGAACTATAACATTTGCTTTTGATAAGTAACAACAAAATGAATCCCAATACTTTTTTAAAAAAGTCAATGTGATCAAACACCAGGTTCCCTTTTATCCATACAAATCAAAGCTGCTGTGTGTAGTTACTGTTACCACAACCAAAGCTACCAATCTGCCAAAACACCTGAGAAAAACACTGATATTACCAACAACTTGTCAAGTTTGATATAGAAGACTGCACACCTGATAGCTTAATTGTTAGCCTCAGTCAATAGTGAGTTTATGTAGCCAGTCAATGAGAAGCCTTTCAATTTCCACATCACCCAGTTTCCTAGCAACAGTTTTTTCCAAGTATTTTCAACTCTTGAATGACAAATCCATTGTGTTTGACATCCTTGTGGGTTACTAGTTGAATGCAGCTTAAGTGTATACTGGCAATGTTAAAACAAATAACACTATAAAGCCAGTTGGGTTGAAAGAATTAAGGGACATGACATTGCCTTAAAACAATAGGAGCTATGGAAGAAGTGCTTATTTATCTGTGTTTGCCATGAAGAGTGACCAAGAAAAACTGGATTTTCTTACTTAAATATATGCTAAAAGAGAGACTTTTACATTTATCTCCAATGTACTCCTATTTACTTTATTTTTTATAAACAAATAAACCTAAAACTATATATATACACACATTCAAATACTGTATGATGAAATACAATGTGGAATTTATATAGTCCGTTTACAAAAATTAGGGGATAACGAAATATGCCCCAAAAAAGCTAATTTTGTTGCATTTGAAGGACAGATATCCACTAAGTCCAATAAGTTTTGAAGTTAAAATTCTATTTTACTTGCATTCAAACTGAATTTTCCTTTGCAGACATAACAATGAACAGGATTTATGTGGAACTATTGATTATGCTGCACTGTTAATTCTGCTTTTGGCAACTGTATTTTTTGATGATGCTGGGATCTTAATTGCAAGATTAATATTTTGGCTTTGCTCTGTTTGTCTCGCTCTCAACTCCTTTCATTCATTAGTAAAACATTTTTGCATACCCTAGTATGCCAGGCGCACATCAAACCAGTAATTAGCAGACCCCTAGATGATTCCACTTACAGTCATTACCAAAGGCTCAAGCTTCTTTACACAACACAACCCATTTTCTTTGCACAGGCAAAGACTAAGAGATGAGCACCAGGTGCTGTCACCGCACAGAACATTCTGGAACACATGCTAGGGGGTTGGAAAGAGTTTTCAAGCTTTCAAATGGGTTGCACAATTGACTTGTGTGAGGTCTTGTGGTGAGGAAAATAAATAACACCAGCTGCTTGTTGTAAACAGTTGTCTTTAGAAAATTAAACACCATAAATCCAGGGCTTGGACAGGTATAAGCCAAGCTGCAATTATACACATAAACACACACAGTATAGTGAATTACATCAGATAGATAGACATTTTTCTATCCCTCACCTGCTTGTACAACACATTTTTATAATGTTGTTTATTAGAAACATTTTGTTGAACATTAGAAAAGCTTTTGTTATAATGTTATAAAATGTCAAATCAGAGAAAGTTGGGACAGTAGGAATAATGGACCTGTTAGGTCTGAAAGTCTGAGTTGAACATGGAAATCCATCATTTTTCCACTTTTGCTTGTCAAATACTCAACCTTTTGTGGACACATTTGTACTTTTCATTTTTTTAAACCCCATCATTATTTATTTTTTAAATTCCTAGGTAGCTCTAAATTATTATAGTTGCAGGCCTGGACTACTGGATTGGATGTTTATTGCACCTTTAGAGCCTGTGATGGCCTAGTGATTAAGGTACTGGACTCTGGACAAGAAGATCCAAGCTGCCACTGTTGGGCAAGGCCGGTTAAGCCAAAAATGCTTAGATTGTTAGACTGCATACATTGTAAGTTGCTCTGAATAAGCGCATCTGCTAAATTACATAATGGTAATGTTATGAACAAATAAAATTATGTTGATCAGAGAAAAATTTTAACAGCATTGTAATGGTAAAATGTCGAAGTACGTGTAAGGAGAACTGTGTTTTTTCTGTAATATTTTAATTTTACATACATTTTACATACAGTCCCAACTCTGATTTGGGATTGTTTTTGTCATGATTTAAATGATCAACAAACAATACTTTACAGATGAGTTCATGTTGTCCAAAATGGAAAATATTATTTGCTTCAAATTGAAATTTGAACCAGGCACATTTGCACAAACACACTCACCTCATCGTAGTAAATTCTGAAATCTGCTCTTTTAGATCGGAGATCCCACATCACGATAGTGCCACTATCAAAGCCTATGAGCAACTGAGAAAGAATGAGACAACCAGCCAATGAGAAACAAGATAATTCTTGAGTTAAGATCAGCCAGAAATATGGGGCAGAGACAGTACATCAAGCAATGTTGGTCAAATGCACAATGTTACTGCAAAGCATTAATTATTACTCCCAATTAACCCACAGAAATCAAAACTGTTCCTTCTTTCTATATGTATGTAATGTTACTGCCATTCTCATCTATTCTGAATTGCTCAGTGGGTGAATACATATTCTTCCATAGCAGCTTAAAATTATCTTTTAATTTTACTCCCCAACTCTGTCATCACTTCTGTGTTGACGAAACCATTTTCCACCGTTGCTAGATTTCTTTAACAAACAGGAAGTGAATTGGCTGCACTGGGTTAAATGAACAACCAAGTTTGAATAAACTAAAACAGCAAATGCATTTAGTGAGATGCAATTAAGTTAATGAAAAAGTTGGTGCTGTAGCATGTTTAGAGGGCAGCACTGAACAATATTCGTGTATTTTTTAGCTGTGTAGTAGATCTATTTTTGACATGTAGGCTAGCAGAATGAGATTTTTTGCTGACAAATTCACTTTTGTCATGCTTTGCATTTTATTTTTGTACAAATGCAGGCATGTTGAGGAGTTTTAGGGTATAAGCTGCTAAACAAAAAGGCTAGTGAGCATAAAGGCTGTTCAACCACTTTAGACTTGTACTTCATTAATTGTATTTAACAAGCAAACACTTACATCACAGTTATTTTTATTTATTATCTAGTATTCTTAATCTCATAAGCAAAGTTTATTTTTTATATAAATTAACCATAAATGTATTGTTCAATACATTGATGTTGTTTATCATAATAGTGTGTACATATTAATTACACTTTTATCAAGCATATTATCAGGCCTACTAAAGTAGTGGGGGTGTAAAAGACAATTAAATCTTTAAATTTTTGTATGACTATTAATTGTCAGCTAAACATTTATGATCATGACAACCCAACTGCAGATGCAGATGGCACAATATATTTCACAGTTTATGTATTATGGAGCAGGTAAAAAGCTGTCTAGAGGCTATTCACTCATTAATTCATTCATCTTTAGTAAAAACAAACAGCATTCAAACTAACTTACACCCAGAAGCCATTTTGAGGATGAGTCATGTACTACCAACACTACCAGCCTTGACATTATGCTGACCTCCCTTAATGTTATAAATGAAAGAAAATTTAAAAATAAAAGTTTTTTATATCTACAGTAAGTCAAGAGCAAATTAATACTAACAGCTACCTGAGTGTTGTCAGATCAGTAGCAATGGAGATGTGTGATTATTTTGTTGATTATGTTGTATTTGAAGACTTATATTATTTTACTTTACAGGTCTAGATCTCCCATTCTAAAACACAAATTGTCTTCTATCTTTCCTACCTTCCCTTCATCTTTTGGACTGTCACTCAGGTGGACAACAGGTCCTGGATGTGTCTTGGTTGATCTGTGAAAGACAAAATAATTATTTTTGCATTTCTATCAACATCTCGAAGACAAGCTTCTGCCTGACAGAATTGATGCAGTGACGCAATTAGTTTGTTTAATATAATCACACATATATGTGTTCTGTTGTTGGGAGTCTGCCATAACCATGAGACGACAAAATTTCAAAGACAAGTAAGCCAAACAAGCCAGGTTAAATGTTGGGAGTGGATCAAAAATAGTGAGTAAAGGAACATCTGTGCTAGATTGACAGCAGAAAGAAACAGACTGTTTTGTGGAAGTGGACCCTTTCAATTATAAAGACTCAGCAGGAGTTATCGGCTCTGAAGTCCACACACATGGGGCTTCATAAGAGACCTTGATCTGGACTGACAACTGATTATATACAGAAAGCAATGAGACTGACTAAAAAACCCACAATTTCTCTAAACAAACAATCATGGTTTGAATCACAAATCAAATATTATGTGTCCTTCAGCTAATGTATGGTATACATTAACCTAGAAGATCATATTCCATGCATAACATATATATATATATGAGTACAACCCTCACCTTTTTGTAACTATTTTCTTATTTTCTTATATATTTTCATGCATCATTTCATATTGTATACTTTAAACTGAATCATGTTACATGTCCTTAACATAATTTATTTCAGACTACAATTTCCTACCTCACATGCCCTATATTGTGTATATGCAGTGGGAAAAACCTTGAAATGCTTCATACAGAGCCACTCCTTAGTTGTCCTGGCTGTTTGTGTCAGGGGGACCTTGTGTGTCTTGCAGGATTTTAATCCATGACGGTGTAGTGCGTTACTAACGGACATCTTTGAGACTGCGGTCCCAGCTCTTTTCAGATCATTGACCAGGTTCTCACATGGAGTTCTGGTCTGACCTTTCTCAGAAACATCCCTACCCCAGCTGTTACCTTTTCACCAAAATGCTGCTTATTGTCCTCCAGCCTTGTCCCTGGGGTCCTCAAAAACTCTTTGGTTTTGGGTCTGGTGGAGAGGTGATTGATTGAGTGTGTGTGCAGGCATCTTTTATACAGGTAGCAAGTTCTAACAGGTGCAGCTAATACAGGTAATGAGTAGAGAATAGGAGGGCTTCTTAATGAAAAACTCGAGGTCTGTGATAGTCAGAATTCTTGCTGGTTTGTAACTGATCAAATACCTATTTCATGCAATACAATACAAATAAATTATTTAAAAATCATACAATGTGATTTTCAGGATTTCTTTTAAATTCTGTCTCTCACAGTTGAAGTGTACCTAAGAAAAATTACAGACCTTTCAATTCTTTTTAGGTGGGAAAACTTGAGAAATCAAATACTCATTTTCCCCACTTTATTTAAATTATTTTATTGTACCTTTATGTCATGTTTTCTGCATCATACTCAACATCCCTTTTCAAAAATAGACATAGGAGTGCTTCCAGCATTGCTGCAGGGGTTAAAGTTGTGGGGGGTCAGCCTGTCAGTGCTCAGACCATACACCAAACACTGTATCAAACTGGGCTGTAGTCCCAAAAGGTCTTAATAGTTCTTAATAGTGCTGTTGGCTGTAAGGAGCTAGAGTTCATTGAGGGAACATGATCTCCTCCCTGCAGAAACTGGGCTGCAGTATTCCAACATGATAACGGCCCCATACACACCTCCTAGACAACTACTGCCTTGCTAAAAATCTGCATATCTGCAGACGCTATTGAGAATCTGTAGGGCATTCTCAAATGGAAAGTGGAGGACCGCAAGGTCTCTAACATCGACCAGCTCCATGATGTTGCTATGGAAGAGTGGAAGAGGATTCCATTGGCAGCCTGTGAAGCTCTAGTAAACTCTATGTCCAAGAGAGTTAAGGCAGTGCTGAAAAAACAATGATGGTCACACAAAATTTTCAATCTTTTGTGAGAATCTGCATGTATACTGTGTTCGAGTTACACTAGGTGTCTTTGCCATCAAACATACGATCAAAATACAGTTTGGTTGTGCAAATTAGATGCTTTACCAAATTATTAGCTTCTTATGTTTGTGGATTGAAGCAGGTACTTCAGCAATTAAGTACTGTGTAACCGCCTGTGAAACAGTATCCAAACTTTAACTTCTAGCGTCTCCTTCTTATTGGTCTGAGGCATCTAGCTTGTATTGTGGACAGATTAATCAGTATTTCAGATCTTTTTTTTTAATCGACACTGAGTACTCCAGTCCAAGGACGCTCCAGCCTGTTACCAGCAACTAGTCCAAAAGCCAGGGTCTCTCATAGTATGGGATTGTGCCAGTGCCCTTGGTAAAGGTCATTTACACTTCTGTGACAGCAACGTTAATACAGAAAAGTACAATCAGATGTTATGCTGCCTGCAAGGCATTTTAGGAATGTTTTGCCTAAAATTCAAGAATAAAGGTTTATTAAAATAAAACGAAGCTGACCAGAAAAAACGATTGAATATCTCAGATTCATACCGTCTGCAATTAAATAAAAGTCAAGTCATGAGCTTTTTTGTAAATGTATCTGATGATGCTAATCTATTGTATTACCTAATTTTATTTTAATGGTGATGTGGAGGAAGTATTTGACTTATTTCATATTCATACAGTATGAAGCCAGTCGGTACTTTAGCTACATTTAGAATAATACAAATGCTAAATATTATGACAAGCATCCTATAAACAAATTACTTACATGTACTGCATTAACATTTCATGAGTTACCATAATGCTGCAGTATGCAGGGGTTTGGTTGCATAAATGAGTGACTGGGGATATGGGGTGAGTCCTGTAATGCAGTTGTCAAACCTTTCAAGCTCTACACGAAGCACTACTAGAAAGACTAAACTGTCCAGTGCAGAGATTAAACACTGAGAACAACTGCCAAAATATCACTAAAGGTCATGGCCAAAGGAGACCATTTGAGTAGAGACCAGAGGGCTCTAGACGTGTTCACAGACACACACATGCACACACTAAACAAAACCTTGACACAGTCAGCCCTTATCAAACCAAAAATCTATAAACATGATAGCTTTGCAATATTATGGGACAAATGGGACAGTGCTGGCTCAGTGATTTTGCTATAGACAGATTCCTGTTGAAATTCTACCGACTAATCACTAGAGTTTCAATTCATCTGGAAAGCAGATGATGGAGTTAAGGTCAGGACTGTGTTTGAGCCAAAACTAGTTCTCGTACTCGTAGACTTTGCAAGGATGAAAGTTGAACTGACTGACTGTTTGAAGTGTTTTTATAGATGAGTAACTGAAAAGTTTAACTCAACAATTTCTACTGCCAATGTTTGTCTACTGATCCATGCTTCATCTTATGAACCATTCAGTAGTGGGTGTGGCTGAAATACCAAAGATCACTATATGACATTTTATTAATTATATTACTTATTAGTTGCACTCTGAGTACTAATACATCAACTTTCTGATTCACAATTAAAATTCAGCTGTTGTTCTTTTTGACAACTACAAACTTATCATCTGCATTTAGTTAACATGGGTAAAGAACAATATTTAAATGGAGTGATATGTTTAAGTTAAAAAATCGAGGTAGATTTTGAATGTCACAGTCTCTATTTCGCTACTCTCTCTCTCTTTCTGACTCTAATATTGGGAGTGCTCCCAAAATCTGATATGCGGCATTCCCCTGCAGCATGGAGAGTTTGTCGGCAGCAGGATGATGGAGTTCTCCTTGCTGACTCATCAGTCTGATGCTACAAGGCGCTGATGCTGCAAGATATGCAGTTACCAGTAACAGCAAAGTAACAGGAAGGAATAGGTAACAAGATCTGACCTAAATTTACTCTTTACACAGACTTTATAAACACACTGATTATTAAATTAACTAATCATTATTAAACCTGTTTATTTTAAGTCTGTGTAACACAAATTGTGAAAATTAGGCTTAACATGCTTGAAACAAATAAACAGATATCTTTAAGGTGTTTTATTACATTTTAGACAAAAGCCTATTCAAAGCTCTCTAATGATCACACTCTAATTATCAAAAACAGTTTGATAAATGTTAGTGGAAAGTTTGTGGCTAATACCGACTTAGATTAATGTCAAGCTTGCTTCATTTCACATGGATTGTATAGTATTTGGCTTTGCATGTGTCATATTATGGTGTTTTAGCCCAGTGTATTTTATTTTCCACATAGACTTAAGCTGTGTATCTTGGTGCTTTCAGAGGAAAATAATTGTAGAATTGCCCAGGGCTTATATACGCAAAGGCATTTTTCATCTGCAGAACTAGTGACTGTAATGAGTATTTGCTACAATAATAAGTGTGAGAATTTAATAGTATTTAGTAGTGTGATGGATTGTCTTTTAATTTTTGTCCTGAAATGTTTTAGCTTGCCTCAGAATCTAGGACTAACATCTAAGTTTCCCTGGTTCCACTTGAGATAAATTATGCATCTTGAAGATATTATTTAAATTATAAGTTAAACTCCTCTAAAACATAAATTCCAGCATTTCAGGTCTGTAACACTTGTTTCGGTACAAGGGCAACATCCAGAAAAAGCTAGGTCTTCGATGAGCAAAGAGGGTCAGAGGGTCTCCAGTTTGTTTTGTTTGTTTAAATTGTTAAAAACAAAGTATACATCAAAGACAGATTGGAAGGAACTAATTTTTGTCATTGTTTAAAAGACAAGGGTGCAAGCTTAAGCTGATCCCTCACGTGACACAGCATTAAGAACAGCCATTCAACAATAGCTGATATAACCACATGAGCAAGAGATTACATTGGCAAACATTTGTCAAGCATTACAAATCAGTTACCTTGCACTTAAATGCCAGGTTTTATGTGATCCATGTCCAGAAGCAGCGTGGAAATGTGTTTGGTAGTCAGATTTTTTTAAGAATGTCGTGTGACCAATGCCAAAAAAGACCATCCAGACTGTTATCCGCCCAAGACCTGGGTCTGCCTGCTGAGGGTTGTGTCAGTGCCCTTGACAAAAGGTCATTTAAAAATGATTGGAGAATTTTGAATTTAAGAATTTCAGAAAAAAATGGGACAAAATAATAACATCTTTTAAATGTGGTCAAACAAAATGGCAAAATTACAAAGTGGTAAATTCTTTATCATGCCAGCTTTTTCGAAATGTGTGGTAAGCTTGACATGCTAAATGGAGGTTTGTTAACAAATTACTAGTTGAGTGGCTAGGCCACTCCAGGACCGTGAAGTGCTTCTTATAGAACCTCTTCTTAGTTTCCATGGCTGTGTGTTTTGGGTCACTGGCAGACCCAACCACGACCCATCTTTAATACTCTTTCTGAGGGAAGGAGGTTGCTAGCCAAAATTACGAGATACATGACCCAATCCATCCTCCCTTTAATATGTTGCAGTCGTCCTGTCCCCTTTGCAGAAAAGCACTTCCAAATTATGATGTTTTCACCCCCATGCTTAATGGTTCGTACAGTGTTTATCCTCCAAACACAGCGAGTGGAGATCATACCAAAAAGCTCTATTTTGGTCTCATCTCATTGTCTTCGTTTGCGGGCTCCGAATTTGTTAGTTTTTCCCCGCACACGACTAAAAACTAGGGGGGGCAGAACCTTTCAGTCAGTGGCACCAAGGATGTGGAACAGTCTACCTTTACATCTACGCTCAGTTGACTCTGTGGACTCTTTTATAAACCATTTAAAAGCTTTTCTTTCTTTTATAAAAAATGCATTTTTTTTGCATGTACAGCGTCTGTGTGTCTGTGAAAAGCACTACATAAATAAAATTTAATTACTTACTTACTCATCTCACCACATGAACTTCTCTAATGCCTCCTCTGGATCATCCAGATGGTCATTGGCAAGCTTCAAACAGGCCTAGACGTTTGCTGGTGTTTGCAGGGGGACTTTGCGTGCCTGCAGGATTTTAATCCTTGACGACTTGGTGTGTTACTAATGATCATCTTCGAGACTGTTTTCCCAGTTCTCTACAAGTCATTGACCATGTTCTCCCATGTAATTACGGGCTTGTTCCTGACCTTTCTCAGAATCATCCTTACCCCACGAAGTGAGATATTACATGGAGCCCCAGACTGAGGAACATTGACAGTTATCTTGTGTTTCTTCTATTGTCTCATAATTGCGGAAACAGTTGATGCCTTCTCACTAAGCTGTTGCCTATTGTCCTGTACAGTAGCCTTGTGCAGGTCTACAATTTTGTACCTGGTGTCCTTAGACAGCTCTTTGGTCTTGGGCATGGTGGAGATGTTGGAGAGAGTGATTGATTAAGTGTGTGGACAGGGGTCCTTTATACAGGTAACAAGTTCAAACAGGTGCAATTAATACAGATAATGACTGCAGAATGGAAGGGCTTTTTAAAGAAAACAGGTCTATGAGAGCCAGAGTTCTTGCTGGTTGTTAGATGATACAATACTTATTTGTAAGCTTTAATAATGATTTAAAAATCATACAATGTGATTTTCTGGATATTCTTTAGATTATGTCTCTCAAAGTTGAAATGTAAAAATTATGCTAAAAATTACAGAGTTGGTAAAACTTGCCAAATAAAACATGTATCAAATACTTATTCTTTCCACTGTATATACATTACTATACTACAAATGATGAATGCTACCATCGCTTACTAAAATGAAGAACAAGGTTTTTACACAATATCACCCGACCTACACTTTTCATAAGAAGCTGTATGATCACACTGACGTCTCAGTCCCACATGTGTTACCCAACAAAAAAGACCTTCTGAATGTCAATCACGTCCACTCCTACACAAAAGCCTCCAGCATCATCCCAGGTGTCAGATGTTAACATTAGCAGTGAATCATAGTGGATACACTGCTGGAGGATATTTAAACCCTGCATCTCTCACTTGGATGGCTCTCTTGATTTTCTACCTGCAATGTTCTGCTCATCACTTTGTCAAGAATATGTCGGAATATGTTACTTTCTCAGGCCAAGAGCACTTTGCACTTGCTGCTGATTATTACAAAGAACCTTTGAAGATTGGAGCCTGTGGAATGTAATAGAATTTTTGAAACGTTTTGCTGTGTCTCACAAAAGCGAGAGGTTAATAATAAAGCACCCACTTAAACTGCATTGCTAACTATTAAAGAAAAATGAACACAGCACCCAGTGAGACAGGACATTTGAACTGGCTCCCCTTTGTCCTTCAGATCCACTGTCCACTGGACTCTTCTCAGTCCCTTAGGTACTAAACACCTCTAACCTTCATGTACTTTTGCCACTCACAGATGTGAAATTTTTCTCAGTTAAGAAATGCCCTAGCATAATAACGTAGGTTCATGACAATGTGATAATGTTGCATTCATATAGAGCTAAACTTAAAAAATAACTGCAGAGTTACACTCATTCTAATATCCAGCCTGACTAAAGACAAAACACTATTAGAATGTTGACTACCTATAAGTTTGCTACATTTTAATCACTATTAGTAAAAAGACAAAGGAATACATAGAATGCGCTTACTGTTCACTAGGTACACCCCTTTGTGTCTACACTCCATTATGCAACATGTCCATATTATCAGTCATATTTCTCATATAGGTACTGTAGTCCATTTGTTTCTCTAAATATACTCATATACCATATAAAAAAGACAGAAAAGGCACCCAGACAGGAATGTCGGATTGCAGCAGAACTTGGCACACAGTTATGTCTCAGGCAGATATGTAAATTATTGCAGGTGTGGTCTGATAAGACACTGGGTCTTGCTACAAGCGGGTGTAAAAGTGCTTCACCCACTGCCCTATAAAACGCTTTCAGATGGTACTTTTGGGTAGTGGTGAGAGATTGCTGACTGCTAGACATGTCTCTATTACGCACTCAAAAAACATTTTTCTCAATTGATAGACTTTGAAATGTGGCACATCATTGGACTAAGAGAATCAGGATTTCTGTTTTGATGAATTGCCTGCCATTAAGGTCATCTAGTTCTGGCCTGAGCTGCACCAATCTATCAGCCGGTGACTGGAATCAGGCGGTTTACAGTGTGACCGGCTTAGGCTAGTAATCAGCCGATCAGTCACATATAAAAGATCATGTACACCACTAACATTAAGTAATAATTCAATTCTGTTTAATACAGTTCCAACTTTAAACTGTTTTTTTTTCTAGCCAGACTGGTGCTGATACATGCTGATGACGAGGACGTGTCAGATTTTATATGTGCTCCAAAGCACACGTTCAAAGTTTCTCCCTATAGCACAGTATTATTAAGGGAGCTGTAACATGGTGTTATTTGGGTTACAGTGTTCAGTTTTCTACTTCTTAATAATAAGTGTGTGCTGTTTACAAAAGTAGGCAGCAGAGTAAGAACTCCAAAAACACTCAATAATACAACATTTGAAGCAATACCTTACTGAATATGTGAAATGTAAGAAAGCTAAAGCTAACTCTGCTGAGAGTGCAGAGCCAGACACAAGCCAGCATCTGATGCTGATAGATCTTTCTGATCTGATGCTGATAGAAGCACTGATTAAAAAGAAAGTTGAACAAAAATTTTCTAGAAAATTGCAATAGGTGTCTTTTTATTCTATTCTAAAGAATTATGTTTAATGCCTGATACTATAACAATGCAAACTTCATAGCACATGATTTACACTGCTCCCAAATTAGAGGATATTTTAAAATGATTACAAAGAGGATACCACAAGAAATGCTGGATAATCTGATCCTGTCCATGCCCCATCTCTGTATGTTTTGCTTAGTCTGGACAGTCAATGAGTGGCACTGTCGTGCAGTTGACATGATTTTGTTCACTCGCATGAATATGTCACTTGCTACTCACTCACGATAATTGAGTTTGTATCTCGTTTGCGTAATCAAACAACTTCTTTGACTTTTCATTTCACTTTTTCACTTCCTTTTCATTTTCAAATATCTGAACATTTTTTTGAGCAGTGTATATAACACTAGGACTTACAATTCTATGGCCTTGTTCCACATGATGACATATCCAGATAGGACGAAGGACTCAATGTTGACGATGTGTGTGTTTCCCCGCTCTGTTCCAACGTAAAGCCATTTACTCTGGAATGGGAGGTGACAAAATGTGATCCTGAAAAAGAGACAAGAAAAAAGAAAGTGTTATAAAAACATTATAGAGAGAAAATGAAAGAGAAAAGAGAAATTATGTTGACACAGTTAGACTAATGAATTCCATTTTAAAGGCTATAATTAGTATTTCAACTTAAAGACAATATCAGCCCTTTAATTACCATTTTCTCTGAAGGCACATACATTTTACATGTACCTAATTACACAAAGCTTGTTCTAGTTAATTACATAATAGTAACAAAACATGCACTGTAATTATTAGTCATGTGTTATCTTAATTTATGACCCTGCCATCATTATTGTTACTAATGGCCTAGCACAACAATTTGAGATAAAACATATTTACTGTCTGTCTCCTTTATTGCAAATATGACTCATGTCACTGTAAATGTCACAGTAATAGAATTTCATGGCTGAAAATTAACAATATTACAGATTCTTATTTGAAGCGAATGCTCCCCGATATGGACGATGCTGATGTCTCAGATTGCTCTTTCATTATTAGTACAGTGCCATTCATGTAGCTGTCACAAAATATTTAATCCTGACAAGTCAGACAACTGCAGTAGGCCTTCTAATCAACACATTCAAAATTGTTTTTTTTTCCCAAGGCAAGCCAATGAATTTCTACAGATCAAATGGAGCCATATTACAATTATTGGAAATGTTGCAATATAAAGAACAATTTGTAGAGCATTATTCATTATTTATATATTTAGCTAGAGTGGTCAGGTTGCTTTTCTTCAACACTGGAAATCAATGACTTGCCGCATTATTCATGATGTCAACAAGTCTGGCTGTGCTGTCTGTGGCTGAGTGGACTAATGTCAGTCCCAGTTGGATACGGGTATGTGTAATTTTAGGATGCTGCAATTAATTGTAGCACTATCGCCCATAGACACACCAAACATAATGAGACATGAGTGAGACAGTGAAGTAAAAATAGGTACGTGCAGTATAACCAAAAGGTCATTTTATATCCCAATAACAGTATATATCACTATATAGCACATTTACTCTTTAGTCAGTATTTAAAATTTTTTTTTTTTTTTTAATCAACACATAAAAGCCCTATTTCTTATTACTTGCAGGTCTACATAAATATTGTTGACTACAAGATATTTTTGCTTACTACATGTGATCTTTGTGTATTTTAGTGTGCTGAATGCAAAAATCACATTTGTTCTCTATAGTTTGGATTTTCAGCAAAATGCTGTCTACTCATAGTCTTACAGCACTAGCATAACATTATTATTTAGATATGCTGAATAAACAAAACTGTTATTTTCTTTTAACTAATAGGAATACTGCTTATTATTGGCTACATAAGCAGCATGAAAACCGAAACCGACAGCAGCATTCAGTCATTCAAAGAGGCATCAAGGTTGCTGAGTATTTAAATATTAATATTACATTTATTATAACGGAAACCTGAGACATTTCTAAGACAATACAGCCCTACCCATTAGTCTCATTACCTACTGCACTATCAGTACAATGAGAGACCATTTAGTTCATTAGCACTGAAAACACAGCTTACATGTATCACTTCCTTATCACGACATGTGTTAGTGCCGGTCTCACTTTAAACAAACCCATGAGCCACTGAGCTGTGTTTAGCCTACAAACTAACTGAATTCTATAGACTACACACATTCATTGAATTCTGAATTCACGTTTGTAAAAGCGCTGTGCAGCTTGTGTGTGGCTATGTTTGTGCTGCTACATCACACAGCACAATTTGAATGTATTTAATTTTGATGAGACTGATCACCCCCATGGGTGATCATGTTAAAACATGATTGATTCTGCTCACTAGCTGAGTGATTGGTGCATCTCTGGCACATGGTTTTGTGGTGGTGGTTAAAGAGGTTTATTGTGTTCAGACTATTCATACTCAAGCAAAGTCCAGTTTTAGGTAAGAACTCCTTGTTTTGTGCTTGTCTGGTCTATGCTTTTTGACATTACACAGTTATTCTTCGTATCTCTCTACTCCATGTGTGTTTATTTGTGCTGGCTTAACAATGCATCATGCAAACAACAAAAAGACTTCCGTACAGCTTGTATTTTGCGACAAAACAAAATAGAAGCTAGACATTTTTCTAGACGTCGTCAGAAAAATGAGGCAACATATATCACAATATCGCACAACGCACCTTTTATACTACAGTCAGTCCCTATCAAACAAATGCTCATCTCAAACAGTGGTGATAATGATCATCAGTCAGATGCTGCCATTAGAGGCTGCAACAGTGGATCACTGCATTTCAGGTTTGTCACAGGTTTTACAACAAATGCCCTTCTTGATGCAACCTTATCCAAGTAGACATACAGCACTGAAGTATACATGCAGTATTTGACCTTCATGCTGCAACCTCTAGCCAGAAATGAATCCTGGTCGACTGACACTGTGGTTTCCAGCAGATTGCTATACCTACTAAACCACTGAGGCTAATCTCACACAATGGTGACCCACTAAAATCTACCACAAACATACAGGGAATTGGCAAGATATTCTACAACCTCAAATCAGAAAATGTCTGGACAGTAAGGAAAATGCATATAAATCAGACAGTGCTTCTTACATTTAATTTTTAATATACTTCATTTCTATGGAGACACTATGTTTATCCTATATTTAATTTGTTGATAAACATCCATTTTATGGCATTTCAGGCCTGCAGCACATTTTAAAAAAGTTGAGACGGGGGGAATTCAGAGATAGAAATGAATTTATAAAACTAAATAATGATGTGATTTCATGGCGGTAACCATGATTTGGTTCAAAAGCACATCCAGGAAAGTGATTAATGAGCAAAGATGACCAGAGGATCTACAGTTTGTCAACAAATGTGTAAAAATATTTAAATGCTTAAAAACCATGTACCTCAAAAAAAGATTCAAAGGGATTTACATATCTCTCCATCTACAGCACGTAATATCATTAAACGATTCAGGGAAGTGGGAGGAATTTCAGTGCATAACTTAACCAGCTAACCAAGCAGTATCGACTTCTCTGCCCTTAGAGGCATCTACCCTAGACCATCACACAGTGGAAATGTGAATTGTGTTCAGATGAATCAATACTGTCCAAACTTTGTCTGATTTTGGGTTAAAGTTCTCTAGAACTCTGGGTGTTTTGATAATGACGATTGAGAAGACCGTAAAAATGTAGATATAAAATCTAAAATGCTATCATAAGCATCCAGTTGGGATAACACAATTGAGCCACAACATATGATTTAAAATTTTATACTCATCAAACCATATGACCCTTTGTGCAATGTGGATGTGATCAGTGTCATCCTGGAGGAGACAACTTTCATTAAGATAAAAATGTATTTGAGATTAGTCTCTATACTGATTCCTTCCCTGTGAAGGCAAGTGGCCCCATGATGTCAATAAAATGCCACCAAAAGATTAATCAGATTTAGCTAATTTAAACCTGACTGAACATCCAAACATTTAAACACAACAAACTCTAGTCCATATAGTACATTTAACTAATTAGTATACTACTTTTTGTAGGGTTTTTAATACTTCAGTATTATTAAGTTTGTAATAAATAACCATTCCTTCATTCCCCGAAAGCCTTTTGTCTCTTTCAATCTAGTAAAACACTTACACCAGCAGCCCCAGGCCCTAAAGGGCAGTACTGGGGGAAAACATATTGTGAATGATGACTCCTGTCGAAAGCAATCACTCGAGCAAATAATAGTATGGTTCTGATTGTAGGCAATGTTTGGGACATTTTTACCCTCTCTCTCTCTCTCTCTCTCTCTCTCTCTCTCTCTCTGTGTGTGTGTGTGTGTGTGTGTGTGTGTGTGTGTGTGTGTGTGTGTGTGTGTGTGAGACACAGAAAGAGAGAGAGAATCAAGAATTCCTTTCCTCATGATGCACCCTATGATTGCCAAAACAGAAAAATAATAGCCACAGGTCTTCCATGTAAACAGCAACCAAATGGCTTTGAGTTTTTTCTGACTTAAACATTGTTCATGATTCTCTGGTTGTTGTGTTCAGTTTTTTGATGGACAACCACAAATTGTCTGCAACTACTGGAAAATGTAATGAATGAGTCAAGGTGGCATGTCTCAATTTGCACACAGACTTTTGCATCAGAACAATGCTCAGACCAGCATACTCCCTCAAATTGATTGTCCTTTGCCAGAGTGCTAAGGAATAAGTGTATCCTGCCATCAATGTGATGTAAAAAACAGGAAATATTGGACCATATCACCTTCTTCTACTACAACAATTCTAAGATTCACATGCTTATTGTAGGAACTTTCAAGGAGGTTAGTTCAGTTAGTACTCTGATCACTATGCAGCATAATCAGCCTGACAACCAGCATCAAGACATATGCGCATTAAAACAGAGTAGGAAAAGTGTGAAAGGAAGGGAGAAAAAAATCCAACAACGTCTGTCACCACACACAATCCCAAAGAATACACAAACACAATACAGTACTAGCCTTTGAAATCCACAGCGAAAGAGAAATCGTCGTAGTCAGACTGGGCAAGAGTCAGCACCAAATCACCAATACTAAAAAAACAGTGGTGAAATTTCAGAGTTGAACATTTAATTTAAATATGGATTTAAATGTTATTTATCGGTGTGATCACCCAACTCCACAGAGATGTAAATAAACTCTGCCTCGTTGGTTGGAGACGAGATACTCTGGCACCATTTTCTCTCTCTCATGCAGTTTATGCTGTGGTACATAATGAAATGCTTGAAATTATCCTGCCAAGAGTTGCTTTCTCAACTAGTTGGGTTAAGGTTGACGGTAGCGTATAAAGCTGGACTTTATTAAGACGGTATGTATAGTGCAATGGAAGAAGGTATTCCAGTCTTTTGTCAAATGAGTGATATACCTTTGGTTGAAGATCACATTTTTTAATTGACAAACAAGCTATTCACAGATAGTTATGTTGAGTAGCATCGTGCATTCAGAATAATACAAAGTGAGGAAAGGAGTGTAATAAAAATGTTTGAGATTAAGTATCAGAGACCGTTTGATATTCAAAGCTCACACAAAGTTGCAGATGGCAGCTTGTATATTATATCTTCATTTGTAATGTTTTGATTCAACTGCATGAAAGACTGCAAGGGAGAAAAGGCAACGCTAAACGTTATTTTTTGAAAGTTATTTTGTTTATATGAGTTATTTCTTCTAATACTAATCAAAAAGTTAAATACTATTAAACTAGTAAACTATTACTCAGGGTAGTGTTATTTGGGTAATGCCTTAGTTCTAATTTCACTCTATGTCAGAGTTCCTTTTTCAACTCTGAAATGATTTAATTATTTTTAAAGTGTTAATTTAACTCTGGAGAGTGTGCAGCTATATAAAATCTATTACGTGTTAAATCAACACTCCACACAAGTTTGGCCATGCAAAAGATGTTGCCAATGGTACTGAACACATTGGATAATCAATAATACATTAGCGTTATTCATTCCTTATAGAAGTACGAAATAAATGTAGCGCAGTAAAATGAAGTGTTTCCACTATTTGGTCAGATATCTGTAGGTCTACAGCTAATGAACTGTAAAAAAAAATCACCTTTACCTGTAGCATTAAAACACATGGAATTCCCTTATGATGCAGGAGACAGCTTACTAATTGGCTGTCGACAATGTTCACAGCTGTTTTCATGAGCCAAGACTTAAAAACTGTTATTAAAAACTTATTAAATGCTTAAACAGTCAATTTTATCAGACCATCAAGGCCTGAAAAATACTATCCTAATCACCTTACATCTGTCAGAGACAATGAAATTGCTTGAAAATTAATTTGGTCTAAGTCTGCCACAGCACTCCCCACAATCTACAATAAGGCCAAAACATTTCATAGAATCACTATGTCCTGTATACAAAACTGTGATGCAACTTTATCAAATATATCTTGTCAGTTTAAAAATATTTATTGTTGTGACAACTAAATATGTTTAGTTCAGTTTCATAGTTGTTACAGCTCTTTCACGGTTCAACACAATAAATACAGTATTTGCTTGTGTTAAAACACACACATCCAAAAAAAAAAAATCATGAAAGCAGATCGCTGGAATTTGTGCAAAGATTTAGATTTTTTTGTCACTGCGGTCACATGACTGCTGCTCGGCACTTATAGGTATAAGTTTTTTGAGTCTTGATCATGCTAAGGTTTCTGCCTTAAAGTCTTTAGAGAGTTTTTCCTTGCCTTTGTCACCATAGGCCTGCTGAATTTGGTATTGCCAATAGTCAATGATTCATTGCAAAAATCCGATATATAAATAAATCTGACTTCACTTTTGACTTAACTGTTATATTGTGCTTTATGACTCCTTGGTCAGACTAGACATACTTAGGAAGCCCAGCTTTGCAGAGATACAGAAGAGTTTTAATGAGCATGTTAGTTTTGATTATGTATAAGGAAACTGAAATAGAAATAGAGTGGATGTACACATTAAGCTTAACAGATAGTAATTTCCTCAGTGAGTCATAGGTTACTTTCCAATCAACCATAATGAGTTCAAACAGCTCTCCTAGGACTGTACTGACTTTGGCAGGCATAATAACCTGCTCAAGTTTCCTTACACTACATAGGTGTCATCACACAAGTAAGGAACACAGCAGGGTACTTCTATCTCTAACACTAGAAGGACCAGGCCGGTTTGACCTACATATGCCTCGAAGAGCCGAATCGAGGACCCGCTGGGACCTCCTACCAGTAGTGTTGTGATGAGTTTAACTACCTAAAGAGTCACTAGAGTGGTCAAAAAGACAGCTGAGACTTTACATAAAGAAGCTTGTATTGATGCATAATGGTCTTTATGTGGCATCTCTCGCACAAACCAAATAGTTTGGTTGCAAGATCAGTTTGCATTTGGCCAGTGGGTTGTTCATTTCTGTGTCATTGTTGTGAGGCTGTTAGAAAGCTGGTTATCTTGTCAATCATTCAGCATGATGTTTTGATTATTTCTCTTTTTGTGACACGTTATAAACTTGACTTTATAGAGAGGTGCTGGAGAAAGCAAAAGCGTTCCCAAATTTGTTCGTATCCTTGACATTTAAACATGATGTTACTGTCTGCTTTATACAGGGAGTACATAATGTAGTATGTATTATCATCACTACTAGATGACACAGAGTGCATAATTGGTAGTGCTAGTTCATTCACTGGTATCTGTGAACAAACAATTCAATCAGTTAATCAAGACAATCATTTAATCTGCATTACGTAGAGTCACTTTCATACGCTTAATCCATTACAGGGTTGCAGGAGATGCCAGTGGTGTAGGACACAAGTCAAGAACAACCCAATCCAGGAAATCCACACACACACGCCCAACGCCCCCCCCACCCCCTCCCCCCCCCACACACACAGACACAATTTAACATGATCAATTACCCTCATAGCTAGGGATGCACTAAATATTCAGCAACCAAACTCATTAGCCCAGACACAGAAAGTGCTGATTTGGTCTTTTTTTGCCTGAATGCTGATGATAGATAGATGGATGGACGGATAAATGTATGGATGGATGGATGAATGGATGGATGGATTCAACTTTATTGTCATTGACATGGCAACGAAATGTAGTAATAAGTGAATTTCCCAAATAATTAATACCAGACAATGATGATATGAATCAGCATGGAGTGGCAAAACTGCAGTGAATCCATGCAGGCACAGGTGGAGGGGGCATGCAGGCACACAGAAAGGACCCAAAATGCTCCATGTGGGATTAAACCCAATATCTTCTTGCTGTGAGAAGACACTGCTTCCCACCTAGCTACCATGCTGCCCCAACTCCAAGCTTCATTCCCTGAATTAACACGCCACTGTTACTTTAAGAACTGTAGAAATAGTAGAGTACTATTCAAATTTAATGATAGAGTTGCACCAGTACTACATCACACCATCTACACTTAGATACTTCAGAACCAGTGAAGGCAAAAAGCTTGAACTGAGATTGGCTATGCCACTCGGTTGCCATGGCTGTGTGTTTCAGGTCATTGTCATGCTGAAAGACTCAGCCACAACCCATCTTCAATGCTCTTACTGAGGGAAGGAGGCTGTTCGCCAAAATCTCACGATACATGACCACATCAATCGTTTCTTCAATACAGTGCAGTCATCCTGTCCTGTTTGCAGAAAAAAATATAAATATACTTTAATAATTATATAAATATCATTTCAGAACAATAGTGATGGGGTTTCCTATGCTAAATATTGAAGAAGATTTGGTAGAAATGTCCAGGATCAATCACCAGGGATTTATACAAAGCAATCAATAAACCAATCACACAGAACCAAGTCAGGTGTTGGTACAAGGAATATTAATTTGTGTAGAAATTGGACCAGATGCATGCAGCAGCATCATCCATCATACTTATAAGCAGGTTAAGTAGGAAATAAAGACCAACACTCCGCAATTCACTCCTGTCTTAGTTCATCATGTCTCCTTCTATTTCTCCCAGCTTCCTCTGCTACTTTCATAGAGACCTCTGGGAGTCCCGGACAGCCAGGGTGATTAGATATGTGGCAAGCCAGACACTGCACAGATCACTTTACTCGTCAGGGCAAGAATACTAATAAAGCACCTGACTGTTTTAATGTTCAGCTGGTTGTTGATGAACGCCACATGAATGTGTGTGGTGCAAACATGAGCTTGTAATGCACTTAGTTTACAGTAATAGCTTGAGCAAAGTTTACTGTAATACCAAGAATGCGATTAATCGCGATTTATGCGCGCAATTTGTGCACAGCTAAATATTTCACGTTTAATTTTACAGCCTTAGACTAATTTATTAGAGAATGCACTTTTCTTCTTCTTTCAGAAAAGGTTTACCATTACTGTCCATGGCATTAGTAGAGCTAAAGAGAAGCATGTTCAGATAGTTTGAGGCTAAAAATGTACCGGCAATAGTAAGCTAGATAACAACCTGTATGCAGTATACAGTCCAGACATTTTCATTACAGGTTAATAGAAACAGGGTGACCAGCGCTCATCCGGAGAAATGTTCTATTACATAATGAGAAGTTATTTATAAAACGAAATTACAGCTCAGTTTGACATTTTCTCAAGTTGACCGCAGACCATAAAAAGATACACCTTTTTGTACGAGCTATTTCAAATGTAAGATGCAACCCGAGTAGTGTTGAAAGCAATCAACACAATCACAATGTAGAGTCACAACCATGTTTTTAGCGCTTATGCTAAATTATATCATAGCCATTGTACAAGAAAATATTTCAAAATGCATGTGGCTAAATTATGTGCATCTCTGAGTTAATTTAGGGACTATATATATGTATATGTAGCTGGTATACTTCAAATTAGTCTGCTGCTGATCTGACTGGTCTGTTCTCTGTACCAGGACTCGCTTCATCCACCTCAACCAGACTATTAGGTAATTCAACGATTACCTGAAAATAATCTTATTTAGGAATTAGTTTTAACACAGACTTAGTAGTGTTTATAGAAGCTATTCACGTTCAAAAAAAATCCCCAAGGATCACGACTGAAGAGTTGCAGAAGATACTAGTGTCTAGCGTATGCAATATGACCTAAAGTAAAATACAATTTTCACAGTGTGAGTTTGACATAAAAAAGGATAGGTATAAAGAAAATAATCTAATCCTTAATGTTGAGTAGGGTTTGTGATTATGTGGGGCTACTTTTCCTCCAAGGCACCTGGGAACCTTGTTAGGAGAGACTGCAGATAAACAGGCATAGTGAGGCCACACAACATACAACATTTTGGGATACCAGTAAATAAGTTTTTTTGGCCTATAAAACTTTTAAATGGGTGGTTAGCTTTATTGCACATGTTATGTGCAATTTATTGGTAATTAAACAGAAAGGCCTTGACATTGTAAGTGTGAAAAATGTTTGAACTTCGACTCAGGAGGCATTCGAGTTTAGTTCTGAGATACTGATATTTGTTATATTGCCACTTATGATGCTCTCTCAATAACTGGGTTTAGGGAAACCATCTGTATAATGCAATGTATTCAAATGTGTCAGTTTTAATGAGCTTTTAGACCATGCACGTAACACAGATACAACAGCTTTGGCATGTGCTTTAATAATAATAGCCTATATTCATCCATTTTGGCAACTAAACCTGGATAACATTTGATGTATTTTAAGGCAAAGGCATTTGAATCAAGAGTTATATCTATTATTAAATAAGACTAACGTGTTGCATGATCAATCTGTAGGAGTTCAGTTTGATTAAAATGGGTAATCTTAAAGCTTAAATGTACCATATAGTTTACATAAAGATATGATAGCGTTAATGTACTTAATCGACAGCTGAGTCCTTGCAACAAAAGAAAAGAAACATGTATGTAAATTTTGTTTATGAAAAACACGTTTGTATACAGTAAGTCTATAGCTGTGGTGAACACTCAATAACAGCATATGCCAAATTAATAAATGTAAATGTCAGAGTATATTCAGAACTTGAAATGTGTGTTGAACTTGAACAGTTGTGTACATTTTCCTAGATGCATAGTATGTGTCAACTCATAGAATCAGTAACGTGCCATCTCATAAAATCATGACATCAGTGCACTTCATTTAAAAGCATGTGCTTCACATTAACCCGAAAATGTAGTATTGAAGCATATTACTTATTAGAGTGTGGTTTTGCCTTCCTGCTTCCAGCTCTTGGAGTTTGCTTTGCATTTGCATTTTGCATATTATATTTACATTTACTTGGTTGTAAAACCTGATGATTCGTCCTGGTTCTGTTTTGATTACAGAAGAATTAATTCTGCTACAAATCCTGGCTCATTTCCCTTTCCTCAGATGAAGGACTGCATTAATAATTCAGGCTCTGCTTAATTTGTAACCAAGCTTGACTAGCCAAAAGCTAAAGGGTTATTGGAAAGCTCTCTTAATCGTACATGCTTTTGAAATGTCTGTGTTATCTTTCCTAAATAGATAACAAAACATAATCTTAGCTTATAGCGTTACATAACCCCCAAAACACATTAACCTGTGGTTTCAACATATTTAAAATAATTTATTACATTAAGTCTGAACTTATAACAGTTAGAAACCTTTAGAGCTAATATTTGATCTTGACCTGTCATTCAGAATAACTGAATATAATCTTTGACCCTGAACTGTCAGTTTCAAAATTTAGCAAAAATATCTAAAAAAAAATCTGTTGTGCTTTCCAGTAGTTCTTTTGGCTGCCCTAGGACAAGGACACCATGAGTTGAATATATTGAAACGTATTAATGTTGTTAATTATTATTATCTTTAATTCCAGAAGTCTTGTGCATAGTTTGCAGACCGCCAGTTTTACAGCTTCTAGAGGTGTGAGGTGACTGTGCTAACCGCTACACCACCATGGTGCCTGAATCGCATTAGTAGAATTGTAGTACTAGTTCGAAGCTTTGCTTTGTTTATATTAGTCTTAAACATGGATGCTGGCTGTAAAAGCATGCTGTCTGTAATATACAAACTAGTGTCACATTTAATAACTTTATGTTGTGTTAGGTTGTGTGTTTATTTGGCTTCATTAAAGTCGCTGTCGGGTATCAGTGGTCAACTTAGTGACACACACAAGGTTAGATCCATACACAAGTACACAAGTTCATCTCAAAACTAGTCACACACACACACACACACACACACACACACACACACACACACACACA
>JAUZST010006918.1:0-14531 GCA_034779995.1 Parotocinclus haroldoi
CGTATTTATTGCATTTGAGTCCCTGCAGTGTTCGCCAACTGTTTTGCTGCGTTTAATTCCATGCTTCAGTAAGTACCGCGGTTGCCAGATCCCGTGGAGAAACCTCTAAAAATGCGGACTTGGCAACGAGTAACTGATGCACATGCTATTAGTACTCTAAATACTAAGTATAAAATCCAGTACTGTATACTTTATTGTATACTCTCAGTTGCTCTTCCTGTCCAACTTCTCTGTTCAATACATGTACGATTAAGGGGGGATGACAATCTCAGCAGCACCTCCTTATCACTCCTGTTTCTTAACCTTTGAGCCTACTCTAGAAGGTTAACTCCATGAGGGAAAAGAATCTCAGCTTCATTACACACATTCGTGTGGTCGTTCATTGTTATCTCCATGTTTCTACCAGTTGCCGTTCTGTAGAATATCAGTTGTTATCCTTAACAGGTGACTGAAACAGGTTCTGCAATGTAACTCGCTGTCATTGCAGATGCAAGTGGTGGCTCCAGACCAAAGGCAACATCAGATTCACCCTAAAATGGGGGGTACACAATGAGTACTATTAACTGTCTGTGTTCAATATCCACCCTTGAACCAAAGGAAATGAACCGAAGCATGCACAATTAACTGAAGAGCAACTCGAGCACTAACGACGATTATGGAACTGTGTTCTCCCTGTGTCTTACAAACATATTTCAATTAAACAAATAGAGTAGCGAAGTACTTATGTCTTTATCAAGCACACTGATTAATCATTCATAGTCCAGGCTGAAAAACAATCATTCCTTTAAATGATATTATGTGAGTATATTGAATGACGTGAATGAAATCTGCTTCTCTCCTGTTGTGGGCATTCTGCAAAGATCACACCTTAACCCAACTTAGATACTGCAGGCTGGCCTTGAAATTGGACAAATTAGTTCAGCCGTCACAGGAAAGGTTATAGACACCAAAGACAGTTCTACAAAGTACAAAGGTTCAGAATTGAGGCTATATTGTGCAGCCTACCCAGTGACTGACTGTTCAGTAAAGACACAAAAAGTACATGAACATGGCATTTGTTGGCCCCTAATTTTGCCCTCATAAGCTCTCCAAAAGCTTTTTACGTTTGAAATCTCATGTTACCTGCTTATTTTTGAAACCCTTAACCAGTTCCTGTGACTCATGGTGGCGGACTGTCAGAAAATAACACCGGGTCATACTCTAGGTCTCAGCAATGAATGTGAAAGTCAAAAGAAACGACAAGCGTTTTAGACATGGGCTGGTAAAAAGGGGCCTGCAGCAAAGCTAATCCACCATACAGATTTCCCATTATTCCTCAGCACTGAAGCTAAATGTCAGCACCAGCTACTCAGTATTGGTGTGAAATGAAACGCCATCCACTTGCTCATCAGAATGTAGGTCAGTAAAAGGATTATGAAGTGTTAAAGTTAAAAATGAGTATATATATATATATATATATATATATAGTGACTTGTCTGGAGCATTTTCACCTTGAACGAGTGTATTTTTAGAAGGACTGTAAAATGGCACACAGCTGTTTATGCAGCCATAAATCAAAGTGAATGCTGGCTAAGAAACTTATTTTCTCCATTTTTTCATGCGCTGACCTTTACTGCTGCTTTTAATGCATCAGGTCAATATCCTAACTCTGCTATTGTGTTTGCAAACCCTGTGGAGCGTAATAGTAATAATAATGATAATAATAATAATATTTAATAATACATAAAAAACATTCTGTCTGAATAATAAGACCTCATCCCATTTGAAGCATGGTGGCAGGAGCATCATGGATTTGGCTGGTTTGCTAACATGGAGGCAACCGTGGTTTGGTCATGTGACAGCTGCTCAAACACTAAAGACTAGGGAATCGACCCTTGGAACAACACCCGGTCCATCCAGTGGCAGACATTGATTCTCATTGGAGTTAGTAAGCTTAAGAACCCACAGTTGGACTTTATCACAGATCTGCACAGTAAACCACTGAACACAATTCTGGAACTGTGGTTGTCACGTCACCAGACTAGGGCGACCCCAAATGATAGGTTTGTTGAGTCATGGGTAGGAATTCTGATTCTGATTCTTACTGGACCTTTTTTGTTTAAGTTCTGTTTCCAACACATGGTCCAAAGGGAAAGTCATCATTTTAAAGCTTTGTTTGGGAATCGTATAAATAAAACAAAGAAAGCCTAAGATAAAAATGATGACTTTGCCTTTGGATCACATGTTCATCATTTCAGCACTAGAGATTACTTATTGGGAGAATTTTCCTAGGTCATAGTTTTAATACATTAAGCCACATTGGACTTTGTTCACAAACATTTTTTTTTAGACCAATAACATGCTGGTCCCTTAGATGTTTTGCCACGTCGGAGGTGCAGCATCCTTTACAATCAGATTTCCAGACATATTGGATTTAGGCTTTTTGTTTTTTCTCAAGGTGGAAACAAATTTTCGATCGCTTTTGAGCACCTATCTTCTGCTAATGCTAACAGTGCACATCAACACAAAACTATTATTATTTTACTCTATTATTATTTTAAGTAATTACAGGTCTCACCGGTACTGACAGATCTGCTTACAAGCTTAGTTTTGCACTAATCACAGCTGTCTATGTAAAGCGTAAAATGCATTAGTAGAAACCAATAAATGAAAGTAATGTTCTGTTTTTTTTTAATGGATACCTGTTTCTTCAGTTTCTTTTTGTGGTTTTGATATCCTTCACTGGCCAGCTGGTCACACAATGGAGTGACTAAAAAAAGATAAAATCTGTGCTTTTTACTAGTCACGGGTAAGTTGCTGTGAGGTGACCGGATCTAGTCCTCGATATTTCTCCACACCCATTATTAAGCGATGACATATTTCAATGTTAACAGCTTAAGACAGTACATGTGAAATATGCAGACCAGATCACATTTATTGAAGGAATAATGCAGAAATCTAGACCATATCAAAGGGTGAACAACGTATAACGCAACTGTACAACAAACTGTTTGTGCAACTGTTTTACCGCTTACTCACCAGGGCTTTTGGAGGCCTGTTTCTCAGACTCTTTAGGCGTGCGGAAGAGGATGGGCTCACTGGGTGGACTGGTGCTACTCATGCTGATGGACTGCACGTGAACAATATACTCCGTATCAGCCTCCAAGCCCCATAATGCACAGGAATGAGTGGTCGTGTTCACTTCCTGGATGAAGCGCATCATACGCATGTCCTTTTTCTGCATTAGATAAAGGGGGTTGGTATCAGTTCGTATTTATATGTCAAATTACTAATTCGATTTTTAGAATGACTATAAAATATACTAATACTAATTATTATACTAATTACATTTTTAGAATGATCATAAAAAAATGAACTGCATGAGTTGCGTCCCAATCATTTCCACCCTGTACTCCTCTGGTTTATGTTTAGAGTTGAAAGACAGATCTTAACAAGAAATTGTTAAGACCTCAATCCTTTGTAATGGAGTTTATCAGATCATCCTACAATGGTTGGTAACCTGTAATTTGCATTAAATTAAAGTTCAATCTCAGCAAGCCCGTTAAACTTCTTTGCATTTAATAAATCAGCAAATTATAATTTGTTTAGTTGGTGATCAAACAATCTGCTATTATTGTGAACAGGAAATTGCAGTTCTAATCCTTAATTGTATAGCTCTGTTGTGCCCTCCAAGGACTCAGCTAAAAAAGTTAAACTAATAACATATCAGAGCAGCACTTAGGATGCAGAAAGGCATTTCCCAAAGGAGAATGGCAAGGGCGAGTCAACAAGAGGGGGGTCAAAACAATATTGGAATTCAGGACTAGTGTTCAGAGCGGGACTTTGGTAGCCAGTAATGGCTTTGTGCTCATACAGATGGCCACTTTACTCAATATCAGTGGTGTTATTTTAATTCTATTTACCTTGTGAAAATTGTTTTTTTTTGTGCCAAACTCAGTGCACTTTGGAGCAGACAAAGCCTCGTGCCTCTCCAGGTTGGGAACCACGGCTGTATATTACTCCCTGAACTCCCATCTCATACATTTTTTATTATTATTTGATGTAGAAAATCTTAATGCGAATCATTTTACCAGGGATATCCTAATTTTATCTTATAAACAACTAAGCTTAGAAAAGCTGTCCTACATTTGTCATGTCACTGAGAGATGAGATTTCTATCTAAAATTGTTGGTGTCTTTCAAGTTTATTTGGCAATACAGTACCTGCTGTGTGATGGCAAAACCGATGACTGGATCTCCCTCCAGGATGTCCCATGTGACCTCAGCCGCATTGCTCTCCAATGACCTTATAGTCACATTCAGCGGGGCGGACAAACTATCTGAAATGAGAAAGGAAAGAGTAGGTGATGAAAGGTCCTGCCGTCATGGGGCAGTGGGTAAAATGTAATCAAAATCAGAAGTCAGTGATTTGTGAATTGTCTTTTATCCATATTGACTGGATAGCAGTAAAAAAGAAAAAGAAATACTTTTAACCTTTTTAAATTGGCTGATTTTTGCAAATATGAATTAAATCCAAATTTGATGCCTTCAACAAATGTCTTCTTTACGCTCAGAGGTATTGAGGATGGACCATCGCACAGTGGAAATGTATATTGTGTGAATCAGTATTCAGATATTCATTGGAAAAAATGGACGCCATGTGCTTCAGACCACAGAAAATCTGGCCCTTGGCAACGCAGTGATGACAGCATTAAGGTAGAAAAGTACCTTGAGATTTTAGAGCAACATAAACTGCCTTCAAGCCGACATGTTTTGCAGGGACGTCCACGTTTTTAAAAAATACAATGCTAGCCAAAAAAACCTAGCCAAAATAGAAAAGAACAGGACTGAAACATCCAAGTCCCCTCTAGTCAAGCAAATGCTTTTAAACATTTCAGTAATTTTATCACACATTTTTGGTGATCCTATCCCTAGCCCCTCATAAATGCTGCTTTTGAACCAAATCATGCTGACAGTGGGACAGCCTAGCACTTAAGGTACTGGACTACGGACTAGAAGGTTAAAGTCCCACCTCTCCCACATTATTTCTTTGCCAAAACTGCTATTTCTTGAATTGTAAGATGGCATGTGCTAAATGCTGAAAATGTTAAATGCAATCATCGGTTTCAAATCACATCATTATTAAACTTTTTATCTCATTACTAGCACTAAGTTGCCTCATCCCAAGTTTTTTGGAATGTGGTGCAACTAGATATTGATTCTGAATAATATATAAGCTACCTACGTGTTAACTTTAATTAGGTAGCTCATTTGGCTTTTTGATGCTGTACCATAGTTTGCTTAAATGACTTCCTCATTCCCATTTTTAAGCAAATCCTAGAGTGTGCACTGCAATGTGGAACCTCTCTACTGCTCAACCTGTCCTGAGGTCACACTCAATCGATACTTTCATTACACTGCACTCTAAATGTTATTTACTCATGTAGGAGCTCTTAGATTGGTCTTCCAATGTGCTTCTGTGTGTAATGGTTGGCCGATGGGAAAATAAAGCTCACGCAGCACATTGTGCCATCTGTGTTTTGTCACTGAGTCTGTTGTTATGAATAAAAGAAGCACCATGCAGCCAAAACGCTCGGGATGTTATGACTGTGTGTCATTTGTCTGAATAATAATGCAGTGCTCGCATAAATCACAGCAGATAATAACACAGAGTCAACTCTAATGTTCCTCAACTGCTGATAGCCTACACTGCATCTTCTACTGTGTATAAATATCCCCGAAGCACCACATCCTGTAAATATGGACAATATGGAAAAGGAGATCGGTGAGCGACTCCAGAAAACTGCCTGCGAATTCTGGAATTTTTCTTCTTTTAAAAAAAGAACAAGAAGGAAAAACACCTGATGCTGTCTGATCATCGTAAGTCAGTCATAGATCATTAATCAAAGTCACCACAATAAACATTAAGTAAATTAATGATACTTTTTATGTCGTTTACTCAACATTGGTGAAACAGTCACATGACTGCAAAGTTTGTGAGTTTGTGAACCTTTTGTCTACTCTATCATTCATTGGAATATTTTATTATCGCAGGTCAGATTTGACAGACTATTTGGTACCTATGGGCACCTAGTAATAGGAAACAAATTGCAATTAACAGAGATAATTGCTCTATTTAATGGTAAATAACATTAATAATCTAAATTGCATGTGTGAGTGAACCACCTGACATTCATAGCAGATTAAATGAATTATATATACAATACTGTACTGTACAAACTGGAGAGTTCTCAACACTCTTCCTTACAGTCTAGGCCTATTAAGAGTAGCTGATCCATCATTTGGGGCAGCTCGGTGGCTGTCACCGCTGCCTCACTGCAAGAAGATCCCAGGTTCAATCCCAGGGTGGAGTTACCTGGGTCCTTTCTGTGTAGAGTCTGTCCTCCCCGTGTCTGCGCGGGTACTCCGGTTTCCTCCCACAGTCCAAAGACATGCATGTTAGGTCGTTTGGCCACTCTAAATTGGCATCGATTCGAGGGCTTAATGGCCTGCCCGCCTAACGAGCGGGGTGGCGTTAAATAATGGCTAAAACATCAATGCAGTGGCGATGGTGACCAGTGATGTCTACAAGGCGTCTGACAGACTGGTCGGTCAAGGTGATCAAGGTGAAGGCGATCCATTTTCTGGCTTGCTTTTCATAGGTGGGAGCAAATGGAGTATTTCAAATTCCAAATAAACTAAATAGGATCAAACCGGGGAACATAAAGGTTTTTTTGTGCTCTGTTGCAATGTTGTTGTTTTCATTAAGGTCCATTTCTTTACCAAATTTTCCTCTTGAACTTGTATTTTGTGTTTAATGTAGCGCCATCTGATGGATTTAGAAAAATGCAGATACATTTTCGTGGAGCAGTAGCCTTTAGGATCTGTGGGCTGGCCTTTGTGTGCCTTCCTTCTTACTATTTCATATTCATGTCAATTTAGGCTGGTAAAACGTAACTAAATCGGCACAGCTCCAAAACGTTAAGTACGCTATCTGAACATTTGTACCTACAGAAGCTGTTTACCCTAGTGACCACCTGGAGCACCTTAGCAACTGCTTACCAACCACCTAGAAACCACCTAGCAGCTGTTACCACCTGGAAAGCCATAGCAACCACTAACTGCTTCATCTGTTCTTCCCAATATAAACTTGTGCTAAATTTAAAATCCTTTCCTTCACCGCTGAGTTTAGATGAGGTAGTGATGTCATTTTTTTAATGATAACAACATACAACTGGAGTGTTACCAAAAACACTGTCAACAGGCAAATAAAAAATGTTACAAGAACGTGTTAAAAATGATTATACCCCCTCGCAATGTTAGAAAGGTGTGCATTCAGTTAGTTTAATAGCATCCTGTCACACAATAAATAGCTGTCTCTGGAGCTACAAGAGTGATATTCTGTGAATAACACTCTGCATCGAAACAAACTTACAGTCTGTTTCACAGATTAATGAGTTTTGAAAATATTGATTGGATCGTATTCTGTATAACTACACCACTGTCTTCTTATTGTAAGTCCGAGTCATTCAAATGGAACTTTAATAATGAATCATGCCAAATTAGCCAACCAACTAATCAGTATGCCAATCAGTATGGTTTTCTTTGTATTCTGACAACATTTGTATTTTTTGGAAGACGTTACAATGGTGTTGCTCAACACAAACCGAATTAGTAGAACTCTAGTCTTGCATTGGCTACAGGCAAAAACTAGTGGGTGTTTTACATCAAAGCCTCTGCTTGCATTATTATATTCTCAGAGAGTAAGAGCACCCAAACATGTGCACCAGAAGGTTCCTAATTGCAAGTTCCTAAACATAATATTAGTCTAAGGCTAACACTATGGCTTATAAAAGGCTAATTAGTGTACCTTGTGTTGGTCATGGGTAGAAACGAGTGGAATGGATTTACATAATTATATTTTCAGCAACTATTCAATAGACAAAAGGTGTGTGAGGTGTGTGCAGGTTGTTTTACGCCTGTTGCTCATTAGACACAAAAAGAATTGTTGTGTAAACATGATATATAAATTAATCTATTGCTAAACAGGCTATAAGCATGTTTGGCTAATCAGAATAATTAAATGCATTTTAATGACCATTTACGCATTCATGTGGTAAATAAAAATAAAAGTTAAAAGACAGAGAGACACCAGTCAACTGTGGTAGCCTAGGGGTTAAGGTACTAGGCTATAGACCAGAAGGTCTAGGGTTCAAATCCCACCTCTGTTGGGTCCCTAAGCAAGACCCTTAACCCACAATTGCTTGGATTGTAAAATTGTATTAATTGTAATGTAAACTAAATGTAAACTAAAGACTTGAAAGTATCATATCTTAAAAAAAAGAGTTGATTCTAATGTTTGCCCAAGCACTGACTTATCATGTCCACAAACTTTCAGTCACATCTGACATTTCCTATACAGTTCATATATTTAGGTTTATTCAGGTTCTCTTTTTCAGCCTGAGTGTGTGATGCGTTGAGATTCACGGCTGGTTCGTCCTCTGGCCACCTGAGTCCGCCACAGTGATGTATTCCCCCTGGACCAAAAGCTGAGCATCCTGGCATGAAACGCCTGCTTTCTGAGCCCTTGACCATGTCAGGTCTAATAAATATGCAGGCATGCAACATGTTTTTTGACAAAGGAATTATTTAGTGGCAAATTTGAGGCTGGTGCACAAACCTAAGCAAGTTGTCACCCCGTAAACACGAGTGTTCTACAGACTTGTGCGTCAACGTCTTATTACTAACAGCTTCTTAACAATCAATGCAAATAAGTTCACTTCGAGGGTGGTGTAGGAGGATGGAGCCCGTTTGATTGTCAGATAAGCAGCTGTAATTGTAGCCATATTTAACCAAATCAGTACAGGATGTGATTAGCTTACATAAGGCTGCTCTTGTGCAAATGTTCAAGCTTCTAGTTGACAGGTCAGAATTTTTAAGTGGGTGCATCAGACGAGGGTCGTACGGATAACACTAAATCTGATCTGGTAGATTGGAGAAGCCATTATGATGCAGTTTTCTCATATGGGATTAGCCACTGTCCATCCCTTCCAATCATTTCATCCTTCCAGATACTGGAATGAGCCAATCTGTCCACCAACCCATCAACACATTGAGTGAGTTTACATGCACTTAATAATCCAATCATAATTACATTTCTCCAGTTATCACATTATTCATGTGGTCATTTAAACTACATACTTTCATTTCCCAGATCAGACTGAGGACTGGAAATTGAAATCTGAAAAAAGAGAGCTGACTAAGTATTTTAAGTCATTTGATTTCCCTTAGTAGGATTTCAAAAGGTTTTCCCAGTCTGCACTTGCTAGAGTAACCTGTCATGATTTCCATCTTATATTAAAAGAATGGGCATTTTGGGATTTTTTTCATGGCCCTGTGCCTTATTGTTCTTATGGGATCGGGCAACCCCGGGATTAATCACAGCACAGAATTAAATGACAGAACATTTTGTGTTTGAGTCTGAAACGCAATATATGCTTGAGAAGAAAATTACTAATTTCTTTTATTTATTTTCTTATCTGCTTGTCCTAGTCAGGATCACTGAGGCCTGTACATCATATCCATCATAGTGCTCATACACTTGCAAACTCATACTCACACACTAACGGGCACAATGGAAACAGCAATGAACCTAACAAACATGTCTTTGGAACGTAGGAGGAAACTAGAGTAATCGGGAAAAAGCCACACAGAAACAAATTAGAAATCTGATTACTGTCTTGAGTCATGTAAACTGGGAGGTTTCAAATTATCTGATTAACCAGGTGCATATGTAGTCGTTGATTGGATTACTAACAAAATCTGATTTTCTGTAGTTGTCAGAGTATTAAATGCACTCGTGTGACCACTCATCCGTTCAGCCACTCATCCAACCAACCCACCAATCTGTCCATCAGTCAGAACATAAAACCACTAGTCTATATCTATCCATCCATAATCATGTCCGTCCAGTCACACAATTCATCCTGCCACTCGTTCTTCAATCCACCCACATATTTATCGGTCCATGCATCCACCCATACATGTTAATCCAGATCTCGACGTATAGCAGTCCACCCACTTGTATGTTTAACCATTCAGTCAATTTGTTCACCCTCCGATTTATCTGTTCATTTGGCAGATCACACTTCCCATAGTTCATATCTAACACTTATATGTCCATCCACCTACACATCCACCCACCAGTCTCTCTCTCACTCTATTCTGCTCATTGTGTATATATATATATATATATATCACAAAAGCCTTCACTTTTTTCACATTTAGTTATGTCGTAAACTTGTCACAAACTAATATAAGACAAAATTCAAGTTGTCCCCCGTCATCCTGCATTCAATACTTCATAATAAGCAAGTAAAACTGAATTTTAGAAAATCTGTCCAAAAAGGAAAGACAAACATTTTACGTAAGTATTCAGACCCTTTGCCATGACACTTGAAATGGAACTAGTTCGTCTTTATATGCATCCATCCATCCATCCATCCATCCATCCATCCATCCATCCGTTGATTTATGCATTCACCCATCAGCATAAGCATCCATTTAGGCATCGACTCATTCATCCCAGATGATCATCCTTCTATCACCCATCCCATTTACCTCCGCCTACTCTTCCTTGTTTCTTTTGCCATTCCTTGTTTATTCATTCTTTCATCTATCATGTTGATTTATTTTTGCCTCTCCAGCAATCCCTCCATCTGTCTGCATCTATACATCCATGTACTTATCAGTCCATTTATCACACTGTTAGATGCTTAAGGCTGAATTGTTTATGGCTTTATCCCTTGCTACTGAATTAAGTAACCTTATATAGCTGCCACTTTCATAACCTTATTCCAGATAATTAATGTTGTTATTTATCTTACAAGAGTGAAATGAGTTATGCATATGACTTAACCATCAAAACAGATTCGATGTACCCATTAGAACCAGAGAGAATGTCCATATCTGCATGAAATCTGTTAATAAATCTTGTCGACTGAGTAGAACAGGGGTCTAGCTGTTGTCATCAAGTAATAACAAAGGCCAGGACACTCAAATTGGGCTGTGAAAGTGAGTTATTTTCATCGAGGCAAGCTTTGTCCCAAGGTTATCTTCTTTCTTTATACAATTCTGACATGCATTATTCTTACACAATCAACGTTCCCCAAATGGAGGACAGAAAGAAGCCTGGAATAATGAACTGTAATTATGGACTTATCCAATGTGTACATATCTGTCCATTACATCCCAGCTCGGGAGATTCTGTGGAGTGCAGAGTGAGGGCTCGTTAATTGCAAATTCCAAGTGGCAACTTTAGTAGTCAAGTAGGGACGGATTGTAAGCTTTACCTAAAGGTTGTCCATTTGTTATCTGGTTCTTAAAAATATACCACAGAGATTCATTTGTACTTTTTATGGCTGATGTTTTTACTTCCAGGGATTCATTAATGGCTTTTTTCAAGAATGCCATACGGATTTTTAAGGCCATTTGGTTGCAATAAAATTACAATACCAAGCTTTTAAAATGATCAATATAGGGTAAAAACTGAATGTTCTGTATGTTGAATTAAAAAGCAAAATGTTCTGTACATATTCCCAGATCTACTAGATCTGTTTGTATAACTACCATTGCAGGATATAAAAAAGAGGTTTCCGACCTGAAAAATATAACTTATGATAGTCTGACAGTGACAACATCATAATATTACATATTGTTACATATTAAAATCTTATTTCCAGCACAAAGAAACTTAAAATTATTTTGCAGTCATAACCATAGCTATACAAAACGCCCCACTGATTTAACTAAACGTATCAGGACTCTCATAGAAAGCTAAAATCACATTTTTTTGCCTATGACAGATGTCTGTAAATGCATTTCACATCACTTTTCTTGGCTATTTTTCCCTCATCAGGTCTTCTCTATTGCATCTTCATATATTAAGCTTCACCGAACATTTCTCTGCTGCTCTTCAAACTGGCAGTAAGTCCTAAAGATTACGCCACTGATCTCCACTCTCCAACCTCTCAGTCAAAGAGATGTTTTTCATTCAAGTCTCACACGCTGACTCCATCATTCTAGGGTGTAATGACATCGGATTGCTGGTACAGTGCCCTTGGTTTTAGCAAGCATGCACAGAAAAAAGTAGGAGATGCAACACACATACAACCAATTCTGATATATGTCATGACTAATCTGTCATGGTAACCACTGATTTGTGTAACATTTACATTTATGGCATTTAGCAGACATCCTTATCCAGAGCGACTTACAATTGATACAGTCTTACAATTCAAGCAATGGTGGGTTAAGGGCCTTGCTCAAGGACCCGACTGTGGCAGCTTGGCAGAGGTATTAGCGGTATTTGAACCCAGGACCATCTGGTCCAGAGTCCAGTACCTTAACCACTAGGCTACTGCAGTCCTCCCATAGCTATATATCCAGGGATCTATTACAATATTCATAACCAGTTTCAAGCAGGTCATAAGCAAACAGGTTAAAGACAAATCAAACCACAGCTTAATAGGCATTTAAAACTAGACTAAACCCCAACCCACAGGGCACTGAAAACCCTAAAAGCCTGCATGAATGCTATCTAAAACCAGCCCCAACCCATTGGCCATTTAAAGCTAGATTACATTTAGGCCACTAGTCTATAGGCTATAGACCAAAAATGGCACATTGGGCACTTGAAACCAAACGAAAAAACAGATCTCTGACCTTTTAAACCAAATAATAATAAAAATACAGCATTCTGTGTGACCCAATACACTTGAGCAATACCAGCAGCTGGAAGCCTCATCAGAATGCAAAGCTGACGCTTCTACAGAATGAAGAAGCTTGTTCAAAAATGCTCTTTTTTGAAGGGTAGCCACTTTTTCAGAAGAGGACCACCCCACAGGTATTTATAGCCTTCCTCGTGCAACGCCATCCACACGAGTCTGAAATTATTACCACCTTAAAAACGCAAGATGATATTTTTTTTGCCCAGGAAGTATAGCAATGCTAAAATAACACATCTAGAGGTGGCCTCAGTCTTTTGCACAAATCAAACCAAAAGTATTTACAATGTAAAACCTCTAACCAAAATAAAAACACTTGACCACACTTGAATGATATAACCGCTCAAGGAAATTGCATTATTAGACCACATTGATTTCTTCCAAAATATTCTCCTTAAATTGCAGGAGTATCAGACTCACCAGACATTTTGTACGACGTAGTGACATCTTAAATGCTTCACGCCTCGATTTTTATTACAGAGCAGCCTTGCAATGATCTACAAAGTCTCAAAGCTCCAAAGATAATCAGCCTTCCACATTGCTGCCTGTTGGCATTGCCTGCTGATTTTATTTGGTCTTAATAGAACCAGGTACAGAGGAAACAGGATCTGTGTACATTTGCTCTGTTCCCGACTGATGAAAGACATGACCAGGATTATAGAAGAAGCCTCTCCACTTCACATTAAATGGAATTAGGGACTGTAGGTGCCTCATTGTTAAGGTGAGGACCCACAGGGGTTCAAAATGGATGGTTTGACCATGTGGCTTGTTACATATTGCGTACTGCATATGTGATTTTAAAATGAGCTAGCCAGGCAAAAGATATCAGGGAAGTACTTGATCATACAGGGTACCTTCAATCTGAACTCTTAATGCAAACAACTGCAATCCAACCCCCACACTGAGGAACTTAGGAAACTTCCCCAGAATGGCTCAAGAGTATGAAGATTTACTGTACCTAACCATCTGTACCGGCCATGACGTAACTCAACTCCACTCTTTACTTATTCATCTGCACTGGTTTGAAACCCACCTCTGGCAGGGTTAAGGTGTGTTATGTATCAGGATGCTCTGGACAATAACTGGGCCAGAATGGCTCACATCATGAACGTCAAACAGCTAGCTACTAGTATCAGACAACACTCATAAGAGATTCATCCATCAATAATAAATATACTGCATTTCTCTTGGCTTGTTCATATCTTTTTACGCCTCTTAACTATATGCACATAACATCACAACATCACAACATTTACGTTGTCCCCTTACAGGATCCTTCTAGAAAATGGTTCTACCATTGATCAGTCTAGGATCAAATCAGTTAACTTTAAAAAAATTATAGTTTGACAAGAATGCAATTGTAGTAGAAAAGGATATAACAATAGATTTGTGAATCGATTCAGGTCATGGTTTGATTTTCTCACAATTATCTTGATCACAATTGGCAACCCACAATCAATCCACAACAACCTCAGAGGTGTTTAATGCTATCCTAATGGAAATGGAATATTATGTCATACAGAATGACAGAATACCAGGTTCGCCTTAAAATGTAAAAGTTTTATAATAGTGTTTTTTAATACAGTCATATGAAAAAGTTTGGGCACCCCTATTAATCTTAATAATTTTTAGTTCTAAATATTTGGGTGTTTGCAACAGCCATTTCAGTTTGATATATCTAATAACTGATGACAGTAATATTTCAGGATTGAAATGAGGTTTATTGTACTAACAGAAAATGTGCAATATGCATTAAACCAAAATTTGA
>JAUZST010006919.1:0-14529 GCA_034779995.1 Parotocinclus haroldoi
TAAGCTCGGTACAGACGAAGCATGTGTGATACGAGAGTGATGTATGGAGTGTTATGTAAAGAGAAACGTTCCATTACATCAGAGTGTTGCTTGATTATTAACAGTTTAAATCGATACAATAGAGTATTTACTCAGCGGATGAATACTCACCAAAAAGATGTTGTGTTCTCTGTTTGAGAAAGGTTCATTATAGACTGAATTCATTCAAGCCCTACGATGGCACCCAAACATTCTGCAAGTTCTACAGCTAAAATAGTGTAGAAATTCGTAAATAAAGATAGCGTCCTTACTTCGCAGATTTTCGTTTATCGCGAGTGGTCCTGGAACGTAACCCCCACCATAAACGAAGGAACACTTATCGTATTGAACTCAAACGAAAACAAACACGCACATAAAACAACACAAACTTTGATATGAACGCAAGAGTCACATGAAACCAGGCAAAGAGCAAACATTTTAGGCAAGTCTAAAAATGGTGACAGTACAGTCAGACTGAAATGTTTGTTTGGGTGGATCTTTCTGGACCAGGATGCATAATGCACCAGGATAACGATCCAAATGCACCACAATCTGTGCAACATTTAGTTGAAAACCAAACATGAGGTGCTGAAGAAGTGCAAACCATCATCCACTTTCTTACACAGTCACCTGACCAAAACCTCATCAAACATTCAGTAGAATCACAAGATGCACTTTAAAATATTATGCTGGAAAACATGGATCATCAAATTTCACACAGAGTTGTCCATGCAGCATTGTTCATGTCCAAGATACAACTTTCCATCAAATTGTTATGCCATTTTATGTAATTTCTCATGGAAAACATTTTAAAAAAACCCTCAAAAACCTTTTTTTTCCAGGAGATCCAGTATCGTAATAACAACCAAGATCTATTGGGGTGGACAGTAAGTGTTTAATATTTCCCCTTTATAATCGCTAAATTGTAGGGCACTGTGGTAGCCTAGCGGTTAAGGTACTGGACTGTGGGCCTGATGGTCCAGGGTTCAAATCCCACCTCTGCCAAGCTGTCACAGTTGGGTCCTTAAGCAAGGCCCTTAACCCACCATTGCTTGAATTGAGTAAAAAGACTACATGAGTCGCTCTGGATTGGGGCGTCTGCTAAATACAATAAATGTAGTCTTGCCTTAGCCTGTTTCTTTAGATTTTGTAGCAACGTTTTCTTGTAAAACCCCTGATTTCTTTATTTCTTTATTTATCAGTGATGATTATTATAAATGTTCCTGACGGAATTCAAGCACATGACATTTCATCCAAGCCCACATAAAAATGGGTTAATGACCAAAGGATCAAGCTCTTAACACTTGCCTGCTGCCCTGACCTAACTGGAAACATAATCTTTCAGCAGTTCAGACGCATTCAGACGCATTTAAAATTGAATGAACATATCTAGAATACACTGTACATAAGCAACGCATTCTTAACTTAAATGATGTGTAAATGTGCTCACGTGTAGGGCGGAAACGGAAAGAGGCCTGTCTAGAAAACACATCATTGAAGGTAACGTTTGTATCCTGTATTTCAATTTGCTTTTCAATAAGATGCAGTATTAACCTTTTTTGAGAAGAGTCTTAAATAGAACATTGCATTATTTGTTGCACCTGTATGAATTGATGATGGTAATGATGGTGCTGTCCTTCTCAGGACTTCGAGGTTCTTTGTCCAGACTGCAGCTGGAATACGTCGACATTGTATTTGCAAATCGAAATGATGTCAACAGTCCCATGGAAGGTGAGTCACTGAAATAATTGATTTGATCAGCCTGACTATATCAGCGAGTGTGACTGAGGCACCCTAGAGATATTTTCTCATGACTTGTATGTCATCACTAAATCTCCTAATCAGTCTAATGTGTTTGTTTATTTCTTGGGTAAGTGGTATTATTAATGAAGGGTGAAAGAAATAGAGGGCATTATCCGCAGACTGATGGTACAGTGAAACACTGGAGTATTAATAGAAGGTGACGTTAAGACCAAATTCCCTTAATCAACGTGAGTGCACTACTTGTCACCATCACTTGATACAACCGAACCGAGACGAGCTAAAGAAACGCATCCAGGCATTCAACACAGACATCTGGAAAACCACATGGAACACAACCAAACTTTGTCAGGTTCCAGTATAACAACTGGGCTTGTATTGTAATATCAGTATCCCATCTGGACATTATGTAACTTGTTCTGGACTGAAATGCAGCCGTGACTGACAGACGAAAGCTCGCCAGAAGTGGGATGCAAAACACAGGTGTGGATCCTGGCACCAGAGGCCTTGACCAGGCAGGTTCTCTGGAGACTTTTGCTTTGCTTTGTGCAATGTTCAGATGTCTGTGTGTCAAATGCCTAGATGTGTTTCCGTCTTACCAGAGGAGGCTCCTAAATCTGTGGTAGCCTAGCAGTTAAGGTACTGGACTCTGGGCCTGATGGTCAAGGGTTCAAATCCCACCTCTGCCATGCTCCCACAGTTGGGTCCTTAAGCAAGGGCCTTAACCTTAAACCCTAAAAAAAATGGCTTGCATTGAGTGAAAAGTTGTAAATCACTCTGGATTAGGGCGTGTGCTGAATGCCGTAAATAAAATTTAATGTATATCTCTAGTGCTCCTCAGAGAGGGGGCTAGGTCACCCGTATCACGTGCTGCCGATCGGGGGCCACTTGCTATAAAAATAATTGTTCAAGACAATGGTCCAATATATCCAGTGTGATGACCCATCTGTATTTTCTCCATTTGCAACTAGAAGATAATTTAGAAAAGGCATGAAGAATCATGGTTGGAGATATGAAGCAGCATTTTGGGGTCACCAAAACCCCAGATCTACATATTGAGCCGTTCTCAATTTGTTGTTCTTTTCTGCAGAAATGAGCTGCCTGGACAAAAAATTGTCACCTGTTACTGAACTGTACATAATAGCATGTAAAAAATTGTTGTGCATGTGCATACGGTAGCCTAGTGGTTAAGATACTGGATTCTGGACCTGATGGTCCAGGGTTCAAATCTTACCTCTGCCAAGTTGCCACAGCTGGGTCTTTAGCAAGGCCCTTAACCCACCATTGCTTGAATGGTAAGACTGTATTAGTTGTAAGTCACTCTGGATAAGGGCGTCTGCCAAATGCCATAAATGTAAATAGCATCTATGATTTGATTTGATATGGACTGGATAAGGTTCTGGATGTATGCAATTTCTGGATGTAGTCCTGCAGATTTCTAAGAGGATGCACATCTGGGGAATTTGCAGCCCAGTCCAGATGTGCCTTCTCCTGAATATTTATCAGGGCAATCAGTCACATTTGCAGCCATGTGAATGCCAGAATTCTCATCTTGGAATACAGGGATATGAATGTTATGTTCCTCAGTAAGATAATGAACAAAATACAAAACCTGCTGTTTAATCAGCTCAGTCTTTCAGACTTACTGTCACCTAAAGCAGAGTTGAAACAGCCGCAGAACCATCACAGGACCTCTTCCAGCCTGAAGCACACCATGGATGCAGTACTTATTGCAGGCATCCAGAGGTCTTTGATGACCACGACGCTTAGGATCGTTCACATCCAATCAGAGAGGAGATTTATCTGACCAGACGACATTTTTTATTTTATCACCTACTCACCTACCTACCAAGTCCTTCATTGTTGCCACTCTGTTCGTATGTTCATGGTATGCAGTTCCCTGTTTAGAGTTAATTGGGTGTGGAGGATCTGTGTTGACTTCTTGAAGCAATTCTTGCATGGAAGTAAAGCGATTCTGTTAGGGAGCCTACCTTACGCCGCCGAGCTGTCCGTTGCGTCCGCCATTACAGAGCGATCAGTAAGACGGCTTTTTATGTCCAACCAGCTAACGACGTGACAACCCACACCTGGAACCTTTCCTATTTAAGAACCATATCCTGGTCCTGTAGGTTGCCACGTCGTCTTGGTCCATATGCGAGATCGCTCGTGCAGTTACTCGCTCCGAGTGTGTGTGTGTGTGTGGTTTTGCCTAGACTTTTCAGCCCCGGTTCACAGCATCCGTCGTAGTGATAGCTGGTAACGTCCCGAAGGACGAGTAGGAGGGGAACCTCCGAGGTGATTTAACTATCCAGGGATAGAATCAGGGTCTCCTCCTCTCCGAGGCTCCGCTCGACGCCACGTCGAGCTTCCCTTCCGTCGGCTGCGCAGCCCCGTTTGGGACGCGCCCCGACTCCACCTCTTCGTGCTCTGAGCACGCTAGGTTTCGCGCTCGCCCCCTCTCTTTTCCAGCTGGTAATTCCCCATTTGGGAAACGTCCCAGCTGCGCCTCCCCTTTCTTGGTTTTTGTATCGTGGGGAGTCTTTTGCTCCGCCTTTTCGTTCCTCTGCGTTATTTAAACGTCGTTCTACCCCTTTACCCTGCAACCTTGGGTCCTACCCCCCTTATCATAACAGATTCTGGAGATTTGCTAAACGCTAATAAACAAACACACTATCGACAAAGCCGGTCACCTGTAAACTTTTTTCGTAAACTGAAAAACGATGAACGACAGATACAAATAATCGACCGCTAACAGGAAGAAAGACAGTAAAGTTGCCAAAGTATGAATCAAGAATCAATATAGAATAATAACAATAATAAAGTCGTTTGGAACACAAACTGCTGCTTAGTTTCAATAGATCTATTATTTTTTTTGTTTAAGCTGTTAATTAAATTAAAAAAGAGGTTTTAAAGCTGTGACCAGTCTATTGTTTGCATACAGTTGGTTAAAAGCTAAAATGTATGGCAAATAAATGTTACATTTGTTTCTAAAGTTATACCGGGTGTCTATTTTCTCTGTACATTATAAATGTGTAATATTGGATATCGGCATCGTACATCGTAACGGCTGTACATCGCTAAATATCATGATTTAATGAATAAGTAATTGAAGTCTATCTTTGTTTTTTGTGAGGACGTTACTTACGCCTATGGATACCAGTTATTGCAATAGGTTAAAAAGGACATTTTGCCTTCTCCATTTGCCTTCTCCATTATTAAAATTCTGTCTTTGCGGAATTGCAAACGGTCTCTGAGATACTGAAGGAAATGCAAAAAGTGTTGCAACTGTCCCCACTCTCCCCTACTCTATCTTAATTTAATACATTGGTTTCTGTTTTTCTACATTGTGTGTGTGATTGTGGTAAATTGAATTCACCGTACGATTGTTGCATGTATTACATTTATTCTTAGTAGGAACTTAGCTAATATTCAATTTGTTACTCTACTAAGTGGAGGCATCACCCATTTTGTTGTTTATTATATTGTTATCTCATCCAAAGGACAATATAATTAGAACCTAAAGGTTTATGTTAATACAGCACCACTAAACTAAAGCAAAATTAACCCAGAGCCCGCCCATAGCCTTAAAAAATTCAGATCCCTTAAAGACAAATCTAGTTATATGGGACGAGGGCTACATATGAAATATATATTTCTTTAAGGGGTTTGAGGAAAATAACAAAAGATGTATGTTGCCGCTAATCCTTCATTTATTTTGCAATGCTCAAATGTCTCTCTACTACCTTATGAAACTAACGCTACTTGCTGTTTTTTTGTTTTGCTGTCTTCTGTACTGTCCACTATCTATGAATTATGAAAATGTCTTACATCAATCACAGCAACACAAAGAAACATACCAAACATATTATACCTTTACATATCATAAAATTACTAAAATTCTTCTAATCTTCTTTATAATCTGACCAATCTTTCTGCATCCTAAATTATAATTAGTGTTGACTTTAACACCGTTATTTTTACTACTCAGCAATGCCTAACATGTCAAATATACAATAGCATCCCATTGTTTCTAGTGACAATGCACTCAGTCATTTGGAAGAGTAATCCGTTACATCAATCAACCACTAGATGGCGGTTTACACATACTTTACGGACATACGGAACAACATACGGAATTTGAGTTACCCATGAGATTTCATGGTAAAACTGTAAATTGCTTGACAGTTTTAATGTGAACTTTCACAGTTTGACCATAAAATTACTGATTTTTTAATGGTAATTTGAAGTGACCATAAATTATTGCACAGTTCTACCATGGATTTTGATGGTAATTTGGCCACTTCAGTGGTTCTACTGTCAAATTGTAAAGTACATTTTCCCAGGGATTAGTCTGGGAAAACGAAAAAGCACTAGTAAGGGACAAAATAATATCCTAGTCCTTATTTAAGAAAAATAGAGCTATTGAAAAAAATAGCAGAATATCACAGTATTTAAAAAATAATATGTCATATAATCCCAATACTAAAAATATATAAATTGGCTTACCATGAATTTACAAACATAAAAATTTAATTTTATTTAAAAAGATAATAGAACAAAATCTGGTAAATATTTATTTAGTATTAAGCATACTAAAGAAAAGCAAAAACAAAAATTATAACAATTTTGACTTGCCTTTGGCTCTCCATTTCAGATTAACCCAGGTTTAATAAGATAGCAGCAACTTCCATTATTATTACTATATGCCAAGAAAATTAGTAAACAGAGAAACTACTTTTACTTATTCCATCAGACAAAATTGGCTTACATAAAGTGTTGTATTAATTTTGCATGTGCATGAAATGAATCAAAGATGCACTTTCAGATTAGATTAGTGTTGTTGTCAAAACTGCAGAGATTGGAAGAGTCTGAGCCAAAACCAAGACTTTTAGTAGTGGAGTCTGAGTCCAGAACAACAAGACCCAGGATAAAATGAAACTAGGATTATTAAAAAAAAACAGCTAAAAAATAGGAATAAAAAGACTATAATAGACAAAATTGAATTAGTTCACATTACATCCGTTGGCATTCATTAAACGTGATATTTATTTATATATGTTATACTCTATTTCATCTTATATTTTGTCAAATATAACATTAAATAATACTAAATATTATTAACTTCCTTTGCGCTGCTCGTTTACGTTTGTGTTTGTTTTTACTTTTCTACTCACATTAGCTTATGGTTATTAACCGTTTACATGAGGCAGGAACTTCTTCAATTATGCCTTTGATTGCATGGATTACTGGTCTGTGTGGATCCTGGCTCTGGCTGTTACTGCTACTGCTAATGCTAGCACACCTGAATTATAACAACATGGGCAAGTGTGGAGAGCTAACACAAATAATTCTATAGTCGAGAGACTTTGTTGGAGTTATGAGAGCGGACTATGAACAACTTCACCCCCGACACTTTGATGCTGGATACTATCCCTCGGGAGCTGATTAGAACCAAACGGAGCACAAAACGTGGAAGGAGAGGGGGAATTAAGAACTGCTGCTGCAGAGATTTAATCGTTCACCGCTCCCTTCAATCGTACTCACAAACCTGCGCTCAGTGAGCAACAAAGTTGACATTATAAGGGCGTATAGTAGATATTGTAATGAATTCCGTGAAGCATCTTTATGTTTCACTGAGGTTGGTTACAGCCGACGATTTCTGACTCTGGGGAAGACACGGGCAGGAGGCATCTGTGTACTTAAACAATCTTTGGTACAGACATCACTCACAGTGAAACATCAGATATGCAACCCAAATATGGATATACTGGAAATGAATTTAAGACCATTTTGAGAGTTTGGACGTATTTTACTCTTTGTGATATATGCCCCTCTGAGCGGTAGAACTGCTAAATCAGCCAACATCATTGCTGACTCATGCGTTCATGCGTTCAACTTAAATATCCTGATGCTCCAGCAATAGTAGTTGGAGAGATGAATCAGTGTCACCTGGACTCTGTGTTTCCTGGCCTCGATCAATATGTAAAAAATCTAACTATGAAAAATTATATTTTGGACATATATTTTGTAAATATTAAGAATGCTTATAATAGGTAGCTTTCAATAGGTAGACCTCTCATTTTAAACTCTGATCATAATATGATTGATATGATTCCAATTTATAAGACAAAATTTAAGAAAAGTAAGCCTTCAAGAAAAGTTATAAGAATGTGGACAAATATAAATAAGGAACAGCCAAGAGTTAAACTGCGAGAAGCAAAAGTAAAACATAGACAAGACCTGGAAAGCACCTTTAAAATTAATAATTCAAAAAAGGCGTGGGACACCATGAAATCAATCACAGGTATGCTGTGCCCAATCAAACATATTGCAACAGATAATGACTGAGTTTGCAAATTATTTAAATATTTACTTCACAAGATTTGAATCATCTGGCAGCTCTGAGAAATGTAATCAAATTCTTTCAAATATTCATCATGGGCCTTCAGATAGAATTTAGATCACTACTGATGAAGTTAGAAAAATATTTAAAATCACTAAGATCAAAAAAGCTGGAGCTATTGCTATCATTTAGAATGTTCTGCAGTATGGTAGTGCTGTGTGGTACAGTTGCTTGTCCATATCTGTAAAGTCTAAATTGAAACATTTGATTAAAATCTATTTTTAGATTGTTGGTCAGCCATTATAAAGTCAAATCCTTGATACTAAGCATGTTTTGAACAGTGAATATGTACATCTTCCATCTGGATGACGGTATAGTCTTCCATGTTTTAATAAGGTCAGACAGAATCTTTTGTACATCAGTCAATTCTTAAATTAAACTAAGATCCAAATACATACCTCTTATCAAAGAGGTTGCAGTGAGAGAATGTTGTATGTATTGAGTAATGTCTGTCTTGTGTGGTGTAATGTTAATGTTTTAATGGAACTACTGTTTTTATGCAAGACAAAATTCAGATGTTTTATCAGACAATAAAGTACTATTAATCAATCAATCTACCTAATAATAATAAATCCTAAATTATAATTAGTTATTACTATTATATTGTAGCCATAGTTAAACTAAGCCAGTGTATCTCTTCACCACATGAAGTTAACTAAATATAGCCAACAACATCCATTCTATTTATTTTATTATAATGTGAAAACATATGTTTCCACTGTAAACCAATCAAAATTTATTCAGGTATGTAGAGAAGGGACTGCTTTATTCTGTTTCAATGGATAGTTGATATACAATAACAAAAGCAAATGTTCATTTCAACCTTAAGTTTACCTAAGACAAATGCATTGACTCAGCTGTATCAACAACAATTTCTGTGTCCACCTCACCCCATGAATGAGACAAGACCTGAGAGAAACCTTACATTTAGGGTACAAAGTATGACTGAAGAAGTGTGTGAGGATAGGAATGTGGATGTTGTCTTACAGCAGAAGAGACTTAGTTTAACTTAATGGCATTATGCTTATGAAGCTCCATATGAGCCAATTGCAGACGCACTCAAGAGACTTAAAACCTCCTTCTTCCCCAGAGCTGTTTAAATGGCCCTCATGGAGGCTAATAAGTAATATTGAATAACCCAGACAAACACACAAGTGTGCAGGAACAGCCAGGAATAATTGCATATGACAAGGAGACACCAGCAAAAAGAAAGACTAGACAAAGAAGAAAAGGTAATTACACAGCTGGCAAAGGATTTAATAAAATGGGTAGAGGGTGACTGTGCTGGATAATGTGTGCCAGTCAAAAATTCTAGGCAGAAATCTCGATGGTTGTTAGTTTTGAAGGGTTTTGTAAGGAATGTGAGAAGAAGATAGTGGACATAATAACCCAATGGAAATATATATATTACACATTTTTATACAGCATGTGATAAATTATTATTATTGTTATTGTTGATGTTAATAAAATATAAAACACTATTAATTTGTACATATTATTATTACTTATCATCATTATTGTTACACAGTTGCCTATATTACTGCCATATATACAATCTCCGCTAATGATTTGAAGCTATTCTTTTAGAACTGTTGACTTTTGAGTTTCACGCAATACTTAATTATACTTTCTCATTTAAAAATGTTTTTTGCATGTTTTTAGATCTTGCAATTTGATGTTGACAGAGAATAACGGCGTGTAGACTATAGGTTTTAAAGCTACAGCAATACAAAATGAAGTATGCATACTGAAGGAGGCATTTAATTTGAGCATGACAATAAATCATGCACACATTAAAAGGTGATGCTGACACAGACTATGAGCAAAAACATTAAAATAAATGATGATACAGCCAAAAAAAATGCCATTGTGGGTAGAAATTGTAAATCCATTTGCACTATAATCCCTCCAACACAGTCCCTGTGACACACCTCCAGTCACCCTCTGCACAGATGTTTTTTGCCTGTATATCCCTCATGTTTGGTAGTCTTCCTCATCCAAATGAATTACTTTTATAGTAGGAACAGGAATATAAAGAAAATATTCTGTTTTAGAGCTTATTTTCATTCAGGATGATGGTCTAGACCATCCACAGGCACACACATGCAAGTACATGTTGTGAATCATTTAGAATGTTCTATGTTTTTGCATAATTGTACACTGCTCACAAACGCCACAGGTTATTTCTTTATGGGATATTTCATTTTGAAGTATCTCCTAATTTTTGTGAGCAGTGCAGAAAACTATATAGAGTTCACAAACTTTCCCCTAACCAGACCCACTGATTGGAGGAATTTTTAGTTTTACTTTTAGTTTTCTCCATACAGAAACAGCTTAATCTCTGGGATGTTGGTGGGTTAGTTCACATGAACTGCTTCATCCTTTAATATAATTACATGTTTGTTAGAGTAATTGCCTTCCTGGGTGAGCTTGAGATTCAGTTCACAGACAAATGACCTGACATTTTCATTTAGAATTTTGCTGGTATAATTAATTCCTGATGAGTCCTGATCTAGATGCAGCAAAGTGGGCCCAAGGTAAAGCAAAGCAAAATGGGCCCATGAACATCAACAACTCTTTTACTGAGGTCCTCAGATTTCTCCTGTCTCCTTGTGATACACTTCCGCAAACATGGTGCAGTGATTAGACTTTGAGAGGTTATTATCTCCTGGATATGATGACCAAGTCACCTGGATATAAAGTTAACTGCTAACATTCACATACATTTGTCATTCAAAGGGTTATATTGAATAATTTCCTTCCAAAAACTAATTTTAGGGATTGTGTGTAAATGTGCTCATATTTTAGATAACATTTATGCAGAAATTTTGAAAGGGTTCACAACATTAGTGACCATCCAATCAAAATCCATTCACTTTTATGATCGAGATCGGTCATTGGTATCTTTTGTATGTGTGAATGTAACTGCTGGCCATGTTCTCGCTTGTTCCTTAGCTCATGTTTGGACTAAAGACTGTTCTTACTCAGTGGATAATACTTTTTTGGTCAAGATAATTGTGTATATTTATTTGACGTGGTACTGTAATTTCTCTACAAGCTGATGTTCTGGTACCAGCTCCAGGACCACACGCTTAGATGTTCCTCTACCTCAGCATCACTCTACTGGTCTTCACTAACAGAAACCAGTCCCACCATGCCTGGGCCAAAGCAGAGTGCAGTAACTCCCATTTAGTTATCAGAAGACGATGCGCCTACAAGGACTTACTGCTGTGGACTTAATATCTCACATCTTTTAGATTATTTAATTTAATTGTTATTATTTATTTAATTTGAACATTAATAAAAACTTAACTGTTTGAATTAACATCTAGGCCACTCAAGAAGGATGGGTCCCTTTTTGAGTCTTGGTCCTCCCAAGGTATCTTCCTTCTATATTAAGGGAATTTTTCATTGCCACTGTCGCCCTAGGCTTGCTTAAACTGGGATTGGCCTTTTAAGGTCAATATAATTTTGTAAAGCTGCTTTGAGACAATTCACCATTGTAAAACCTCATAATTATTGTAATGCCTATGATGCATTTACATTCAATTTGCTCACCGTTTTCTTGTGAAACTATACTTTATATTTACATTACAATAAAATAAAAATTGTTGTGTTACTATGGTAGTGTCCTGACAACATTAATTTCGGTAAATATCCTGTTTAGTATAATATATTACGATTGTTAACACTATAGTGCAATGCACAGGTGGACATATATCTAAACATTCACAGCATTAGCACATTGAATGCATATTGGGCTTGTACAAAATGAAGTCTTGCTTAATCCTTTCATGCACTCGAGATTAGTGTGCCTGCAGATGTGGCGTTACACCTGGGTGTGACATTTTTGACGGCCGGCAGAGGAGACGGGGGTGGGGGTTTCATTGCTGGTAAGTATCATGTCAGACATGATGGCCTGCACCCTCTCTAATGAGGGGGATCGATGTCTCATACTCTTGCCACACTATGTCATGAATGAACGATAAATCAGCTGGGCAATAAATGATATGTTGACAAATGTAGTTAGTTCACTCTTTTAATTGACACTAAGATATGGAAACATCCCTACTGCCATGAAAAAGGACAATGCAAAGGAAAAGAGGGCAAGAGGAGGATTTAGGAGAGAGCTAAAGAGATGACAAGATGAGGCAGGAAACGCTGGCACATGTTGTCACTGTCTGAGAGTTAGCATTACCACTGCTTTCAGACAATCCTATGTTTAGAGGCACCTTTTTTATGGAAATGTCAGCTCTGACAGACTGAAACAGCACTAAGAATTGATGTGTACAGGAAGATGATGGGATGTTTTTACATATATAGGTATAAAACATTCATTTATCCAGAACGATGTATAATTAATACAGGTTTACAATCCAAGCAATTGTGTGTTAAGGGCCTTGCAGAGGGACCCAACTGTGGCAGACGTGGGATTCGTGGGATATGGACCCTAATCCTTCTGGTCCATAGCCCAGTACCTTAACCACTAGGCCACCACAGATAAACAAAGGTCTATCTTATCTGTTTTTCTACTATATTCTGAACATGGCATTTGTAGGGTCATTTGACATTCTTCATATTAATATGTATTTCACTATAGATGGTAAGTCAAAATACAAAGGACACCTTTTTATTTCAGAAACAAAAGGTAAAATTACATATCTGAATACCCCAGCAAGTAATGGGTGATGGGGCCTATCTTTTAGGCTATGTCCAGAACACAGCCGCCATCTTGAAAGCCACCATATAAGATCAAGTGTTTTTCAATGGGAAGGTGGTCATGCAGCATATCAAAGAAGATCATAAATCGATTAGCACAATCAGATTTGCAATATTTCTTATTCAAAAGGTATCAACACAAAGTTCAAAACTTATGTTGTTAATCAGCAGGTAACTGAAGATGGACTTGGTGATGGAAACGCAGCTGCCATACTGAACGGAAATTAATTTGTGATTTTTATCCCACAAGAGGGCAGTGGTATAAATCAGGGTTTACCATTCCACAGCGACATGCACGAGTATGTAAAACATTAAAATATATATGCTTTTCTAAAATATTAACAGACAAATGACATTTTCTTTGAATTGAATTAAATTTTGCTGATATAATTAATTGTTTATGGTTCCATAAATGATTAAAAGCTGTCCTGATCTATATGCAGCAAATTGAAAAAAGCTAATTAAGCAAAATGAGCCCATGAACATCAACAATTCTTTTACTGAGGTCCTCAGATTTCACCTTTCTTAACTTGCACAACATGTTGTCGAGACTTTGTGAGATGTTATTATCTCCTGGATATGACATATGATAGCCAAGTCAGCCGGTGACCTACTTGGTGCCTGCACTGTACTTTTCACAGTGATCTAAACATACTGAAGGGAAATCAATTCGTGATTATTTTTATTCCACTAGAGGGCAGTGGTATCCATCTGGTTTGACCATTCCTCATCGACATGTATGTGACACATTCAAATATATATGCTTTTTAAAAACAATAATAATCAATAATATAATCAAACCAATAGTACCTATTTTTATATGAAGAAGCATATTTATCATTATCTAAAGCTGTTTCTGTACAATGTAGGCTTTGATTTTAAGCTTGACACATTAATGTAAAACTTCAAACTCTATGTAAATGTAAAAATGAAACTCTATAATGACTGCTTCTTTTTTGTGTCAAACATGAGATTTATGTTATAATGAATAACTTTATCTTGCTGACCAAACAAACCAAACTTTAAAAAAAGCCCAATATAAATTTAAACAAAGAGTAAGATCAAGTGTGTGATGTGGCTTCTTCCAGAATCCTGGCTTTTTTCTGTGGTGCAACTGCACATTTTTATGAACAAATTACTGTGTATATATTAGCTGTGATACTGGCTGCCAACAAAACTAAAAATATTCAGAATTATTCTTGGTAAAATTAAGTTGACCTAAGCTGTGGCTCTTTTGAAGAACACAAATTGTTCTAATGCATCAGTTCTTATATACCTATTGATCCTTTCACAGTCAGTCGTTGTCTCATTTTGCCCACATATGGAGATGTCTCACCAGGAATTTAAATACATAGACAGGACATGAATTGAGTGTATTGGTATGCGGCATATAATTGTGTATCTGGCTATTAGTCTACTCTCCACAGACTAAATTGGCTTTGTGTGTGTCAATGAAGCATTGAGGACAGCATGCAGCATTTTTTCTGATCTACGGTAACCTCTGCATATTTCCTCATAACCATTTTTTTTCTCAAACTGGTTAAAGGGGGAAAACTGCTACACAATCCACATCTGTTCTGTGTGATCTATGCACTTAGAGATTTTTGTAGCTGCCAAATTTTGTATAT
>JAUZST010006920.1:0-14528 GCA_034779995.1 Parotocinclus haroldoi
GTGTGTGTGTGTGTGTGTGTGTGTGTGTGTGTGTGTGTGTGTGTGTGTGTGTGTGTGTGTGTGTGTGTAAATGAGAGAGAGAGATGTCCCCACAAGCATAGAAAACTTATTAAATAACATTTGCAACGTCCTTCTGGAAAGCCAAAAGTGCCAAAATATTTTTTTAAGGTTACTGAGATTAAGGTTAAGGGTTGTGTGTGTGTGTGTGTGTGTGTGTGTGTGGGGTCGCTCCTTATCCAGTGTAGTGACTAAAGCAGGATAAAGGATAAGCCCATGTTGTAAACCCACCACAAAAGTGTTAGCGTTTAAACGAAGCCAGAAGCCCCTGAGTGCACTTTCTCTTTAGTGAACAAACGTGAGGGTGAATATCTTTAAATAAATCAATAAACTAAAATAAAAACCCTACCATTTCTAACAGCTACTCTTAACGAACTCACTTCGTCACCCATTAAACTCTTTCTTGTAATGCGAGTTGCGTCCCCCCTTTTTTTTTTTTTTTTAAAGCGATATAGCCGTTATAAATCCTGCTACATATTTAGGCAGAATTCTAAAGGCTGATATCTCCCACCAGTGGCTGAATACTTTCGGTTCCTGGTCGTACCCCTTAGGTTCCTGGACCCGTCTCAATAGGATTTAGGCCTCAATAAATCTTTACTCTTGGCTTCTATTCCTTATCCCTAAGCCCTTTATCCCAACACCCCCACGTTCCCCCGAAAACCTCCCGGAACCTGGGAAGTGAGGATCCGTCCATTCATCTAGCAGCGGTGGTGTAATTAGCGGCTGCTGACTCGTTACTCGGGGGTCACCGGTTCTCTTCTCGTTCCAGAACACAGAGATCAGTTTTAAAAGACTTTTAAGAGACTTTTACGGGGTTTAAAGCTTCTCCTGATCACCTGCTGTCCTCTGTCACCGAAGTGGGTGTCTAACACGGGGCACAAAAAGAGGCCAGGAAATTACTTTTTGCCGTGGGGATCGCTTTGGTCGAAAATAAGATGAATTTATTTGCTTCTTAAAAGACCCTCGTTGTCTGTCCCAAATTTTGCTGTTGCGCAAAATAGAAAGAAAATACACAATTATGATTATTTTAGTTTTTAGGGTTTTTTTTTTTTTTTGCTTTATCTTGTGGGCGTTTTAGCTTTTGATTAAATTTCATTTATTTGTTTATTTTTTTGTAATAAACATACATTAATGTCCTTGGTCCAACTAATAATAATAATAATTATTATTATTATTATTATAATTATTATTATCTTCATACTGTTTTTTTACTGCTTCTACTTTTTGTCATTTCATTTTAGAAATAAACAAAGATCTATTTTTTATCGGGAGCAGGTTCAGTGCTGTGTGAATGAGGATATTTTAGCTTTTAATTTAATTTTAGTATTTTTATTTCCTTCATTTGCCGACCATAACGTACCTGGCCCAACAAAGCTACCACAATATTTTTTATTATATATATATATATATATATATATATATATTTGCAAAGCTTCATACCTTTGTTTATACCGCTTTCAGTGACTTTAGAATAATTTAGTATTTATATTTTTGGCTATATTATTGTGCTCCCATATAATAGCCTCTAGTTGCTGGACCAGAGTGCCCCCACGTTGACTGCTCAGTAGGGTGCATGGCTACCCAAGAGTGCCCAAATGCCCTGTCGGTGATGGGACACGGACGGGACTGGATTATCCAGCCCCGAATGTCTGTTATTTACGTGGCAGTCCTGGAAAAGTTTAGTACCATTAAAAACGGCAGAAGTAAATACTGCTGAACTGAAGAGTTCTTTGTGTTAAGCCATCATGGAAAGCCTAATCCCCCCCCGTTCCTAAAATTAACGAGGACTGAGCGCCGAGTATGTGGGGACAGCGGGTGCTGCTGGACTCGTTCCTGGACACCTTGATTTAATCGCTCCTCCAATTATCCCTTCCGTCAGCTTCTGGTTAAAAAGATCCCAAGCTCATCAGATGGACTCGGGTTTATTGGCTCCCCAAAAAAAGGTCGTAACCTCAGGCTTCCTATCTGTTTGCCTCTCACCGTCCCCTGCTGTTCCGCTTCTGAAGATGACAGGACGAGCTGCTAATCTTTTTTCGTCCCGGATCGCACTCAGCGTGGCGGCTGATTGGCCCCCGGGCAGATGGTCATGGACTGAAAGATGGGTCGTTAGTCCACTTTTTATTATTTAGAGTTAAGCTCATTCTCTCTCGCTCTCTCTTCGAAATGTGAGGAATTTCGTTTTAATTAGCCATGGTTGTTTTAATTTCAAATGGAGCTTTTTGTTGTTCTGTGTGTTCCTGTGCGTCTTCTAATGGCTTTTTATTTACTTACATTTCTCCTTTAACTGTATTTCGCATTTACTCTGGAAGCCCGGCCTGGGAGGGGCGGCGCTAAGGTAAATAGGCAGCTTTCAAATTCAAAGGAGCCTAAATCTTGTAGATATAGCGTGTACCGCATTGTAGACTGAGCCTGTCCAGTGTGTTTAGCGTTTGCGTTTGTGTTTGTGAGCGGGAGGATGGACGGGTGGGCCAGTGGTCACTTTCCTTTTTTTAATTTGAACTGAGCCGTTTCAGTTTCTTTTTTTTTTCCGCTGAGAAAAAGAGCCAAGCGAATCCGGCCTGCTAAAGTTAGGAGTGGTTTTAGCGCAGCAGGAATATTGCGTCGATGAAAGGGTCCCCGCGACGATAGGAAGACGCGCATTTGTCCGTGTGTGTGTGTGTGTGTGTTCGGGGGAATACCGGCGTAAAACAACGTCAACAAAATGCACTGTTTTGTCTGCGCGTCTGAAAATAGATCAGTGTGCTTTGTCTGTGCGTGGCTTTATAGTAAATAAATACAGGAACGAGAAAGAGCAAAAATAAGAGAGAGAGACTCTGAAGCAGTGCAGTGAGTAAGCACAAAATGAGAGGGTAGGTGCCTGTGTGTGTGTGTGTGTGTGTGTGCGCGCGGAATGAGTGTGTTCGGGGTCATTCCTGCACTGTTCTTTGACTTAGTGCCATAAAAACACAATAAAACCACAGCGCTCTCTGTCATTGTACCGCATTCCTTACTCTACTGATACAGCTTTGCTCTGAAGATCTGACCTAGCAACCATGTAAACACACACACACGCACACACACACACACACGGTCACGAGACGTTTTTTTACAGCTGCAACACAATTTTATTTTTACATGTTTCAATCCACGTCGACTTCCCCCCCCCCGTTCTGTTCAACGACCTCTTAAAGAAGAACGTGGAAAGTTGTGTAATAAACGCAAATAAACACTCAAAAAGAGGACAAAACCTGCACAGAAAGGCCGTTTTTGTTGCTTCTACAAGTTATTTCCCCCAACATGCATTGTTTTTTTTTTTATTGTTATTAGTGATCGATCGACTTATTTTCAATTTGATAAGAATACATTTCCAGAAATCGACACACCCTAACAGGCACGCATTTCTTATTACTGATTTATTTCTTTGTTTTTATTATTACAGTCGTGCACGTGGCTGTTTTGGGTCTTTATGAAATGGCTACTTTGTGAAGTATTTGGTTTATTTTTTATTTATTTTTACTTTACCCCCCATGTTTATACGATTGACTATTTTTCTCTCTCTTATTTGTCTTTCTTTTTTTTTCTTTCTTATACATATTTAACTCATTATGCAATGTACATGTTCTATAATGTCCTTTCTTTCCTCTGCTTTTTTTTTTTCCTTTTCGTCTTTCCGTCGTTCATTTCGGATCTTCTTTCAAAGTCCTGCCTGTGTTTTTGTCTTCATCCTTTGCTTTCTTTTCCTTCTTTCCTCACCCAGTTCTTTCTGTTCTTCGTTTAGCTTCTCTTCCTTTCTCCTGTTCTGACGTCAGATTTGATTTTCCAGCCGTGTATTTCCTTCAGTGCGCCCTGTTTGGGACCAGAGTCCGTGGCTTTAGCGTTTATAACGGTTATGTTTATGCTCCTGCAAGCAGATCCTGACCTTGTGAAATGCCCTCTTTGTTTCAGCCTGTAAGGTCGGATCCTACCGAGCTCTGTCCACTGACGCCGGCTGCTCCAAGTGTCCGCCTCACAGCTACTCGGTGCGAGAAGGTTCGACGTCCTGCACGTGTGACAAGGGCTACTTCCGGTCTGAGTCGGACCCTGCCTCGATGCCCTGCACCCGTAAGTGACTTCCCATTTCAGACACCGCGCAAACGCTGGTCCAGTATCGACCAGGTTCTGAACCCTGCCTGCAAGTTAAAGGGTGTAAGAGCGAGGGAAATCCCACCATAATCCCATGACGATATGTACCTCAGCCCCGGAGATGGCTCCCAAAAGATACGCAGGGCCTCGCCCGTGATAAGCAGACGCTAAAGATCAGAGACATGCAGGAGGAGGAAGTCGTTTATGAGGCGCATCGAGGCGTGGGCCGCCCTCAGGTAGACTTGCCGCACCCCACGCATAATGACGTCTGAGCGCGGCGTGTTTAAAAAGTGAGCCAAAGCCTTTCTGACACCTCACCGTGAGCTCAGTGAGCTTCAGCAGTGTCACAGGTGTCGTCGTATCTGTTAGTCAAATGTCGGCCGTTCCGCAGCCGCCACGGTCAAGTGCTGTGCATGTAAAGTGAAAATGTCTAGAAACGAGACAAGGTCACAGAATGAACAACTTCCTGATGATCGTCACCGGTTGATGGACGTCCCTGGAGTCGTGCCAGTCCTTGGAGGACTCTTCTTGCCTGGAAATGGTCGATGGTGATGCTTCGGTCCTCCGTAGTTTGGATATCTGACTTTGGGCCGGAACATTTCGGCATGGCGGTGGCAGTGGCAATGGCACAGCAGTTAAAGCATACCAGACACTGGGCAATGGGCCTTAAACAAGGTCCTTTACCCTTGTTTTTTTTTTTGGATGGTACCTTCTAAGATTTCCTCAAAAGTTCTTGGAGCGGATGGACATTGGTCTGGGTCCGTTGCTGATGGTTTGGTGGAGAAAGGGTGAGGCTCCTGGCTAAATGAGTGATGGTTGCTTTCTGTTGGGAATTGGTGACTGCTTTTGAAGGGGTGATGTGATGGTGGACGGATGATGGTCTGAGCCTTTTTTTTTTTCAAGGTTTGGTTTCCTTGGTTCCAACAAAGCAGGGAGAAGAAAGGGTAATGGTCTGGATCTATTGTTAATGGTTTGAGGAGGTAGACTGTTCAGTCGAGTTTTTACTTCATCTGTCCCGTTGCTCCTCTCGATCTCTCGATTTCAGTAAAGTCTGGGTGAAGAACGATCATTGGCCTAGGCCTTTGGTGAGGGACGGATGAACGGTTTGTTAACTTGGGGAACGTTTAGTGGAGAAAACGGAATGATCCGCCGCTTTTGATCGTTTGTTTGTTTTGATGTCACTAAGGTTCGATAGTGTTCTGGGTCTGTGTTTGATGGGCAGTGGCGAGAGGCTGGTTAGGGTCGATTGTTGGGAAATGGTTCCAAGGAGCCGCGGAGACAGCAGGATTATAGTTTGTGGCTGTTTTGATGGTTTGGTCCCTTTTGTTCCAGTGATGGAAAATCGCATCCCGACCGCGTCCAGTGACCTTCTAGAAAACGATGCCTTGATGTTGTTGGCAACAGTTTGAATATCTTAGAGAAAGTCAAATGGCCGAGTGAGAGCCGAGCCTTCTCACACCTCAACGCGGTGAAGCGCGATGGCAATCATCGCTCGGTCCGCCTTGCTCGCGGTCAAATGCCAGCAATTCAGGATGAATAGAGTTGCTGAAAGCCACGTTGCTCGAGCTGTTCGTCAGTCTGACGAACGAGATCACATCGTGAAACGAGGTACCGTTTTTACGGGACCCTTCCCGAGGTCTAGCTTCATCTCAGGACCGATCTCTTCTACGCTTTCTCATCCCGAGCAAATCTGAAAAGGGGCAACCCCGCAAGTCCGCTCGAAAATGGACTGGTTTCTAATTCTCCAAAGGCCTGAACTTTCCTTCCTCGGCCAGGGTTGACGGTGCGTTTGATGAACGAGACGTTCGCAGAGGAGTCGCTCGCTTGCTGGCGAAAGTCGAGCTTTATTTCAACAGAGCGTACGTGTGGTCCAAACAGGGCACGGAGCCCAGTGAGGGCGAAACAATTAGCATTAATAAGATTCCTATCAGCCACCCACTCTCTTCTGGAGATCCTGAACCTCTCATGATCTCATTTCGAAAGGCAAACCGTGGGGAGCGCCGGCGGCCACAGCTTTGTCGCAAGCGTAATTACGTCCGCGTTCGGCGGCTCGGGGAAACACGCAAAATGTGCACCGGCAATAAAAGGGCACAGGGGCGCTCCCTCCGTTCTTCCTCTTATTTCCGCGGGCTGAATAAACAACGGCCTTCATCTTCACATCTGGAACGACTTTCCCCAAAGCACCCCTGGAACAACGTTTTACCTTTTCTAAACGCAGCGCATCTCTGGCTAAATATTTGGAGAAGGACTCGATCAACACGACGTAGAGACCCACTCTAAGGGAGATGCAGCTAATCAAACCAGCGTGTGACCTGTTTGCGTGGGTTTACTCCCAGTTCTTGTGGTTCCTCTCACAATCGGAAGACACGTATTAGGTTAAGTGGCCCCTCTAAATTGGCCCATGATGGGTATGTTCGTATAAACTTGTGTTTGTTGTGAATAACCAAACGAAACACCTCTCCCGATCAGGGTCCGCTCTTTCCCTTGTTGTTAAACCCGCAGGTTTGGACGTTGTTTGGAGGTTAAGGAACCGGACTACGGCCTAGAAGGTCCAGGGTTCAAATCCCACGTCTAGATACGATAAGGGCGTCTAACAAATGCAAACAAACGTCTTCATTCTGTCCCGCCAGAGCCGCCGTCCGCCCCGCAGCACCTCATCTCCAATGTGAACGAAACCTCGGTCAATCTGGAGTGGTCGGCCCCGTCGTTCCTGGGCGGCAGACAGGACCTGACCTACAACATCGTGTGTAGGCGCTGTGGACCGGACGGGCAGCGATGCGAGCCGTGCGGTGCCACCGTCCATTACACGCCCCAGCAGCTCAGCCTGCGCAACACGCGCGTCTCCATCAACGAGCTGCAGGCCCACACCAACTACACCTTCCAGGTGTGGGCCGTCAACGGCGTGTCTCCGCAAAGCCCCGGACCCGAGCAGGCCGCCTCGGTCGCCGTCACCACCAACCAGGCCGGTGAGTGAAAGCGAAAGCCTTAAAATGACGTCACCGAGTGCCAGGGGGTTCAAATAGGTGTGAGGGGAGTACGGACTCCGGCTAAAGGACCACATAAAGTCTGGAAATGGGTGTCACATGATTGTAAACTGAGTTTATCTGGTTTTTGTTTGCGTTGGCCCGGCCTCTCCCGCTTTCCCAACGGAAAAAAAAAAAATAGTAACGTGCTCTGGTTTGTTAGAGCAAAGTCCGTAAAGTTTAACAAGGTGTTTAATTATAGGTTGTTGAGGCAGGAAGGGACTCCTGCTAATGAAAGGCACACCTGTTTTGGTGAACTTCACCAGTTTGCCTGCACCTACTAGTCTGTCTAGGATCGGCATTCACAACACACACACACACACACACACACACACACACATAAACACTAGTGGACTTTTATGACTCTTATTGCAGATCTGCAAAATGCCCGGGTTCAAGACCTTGTAGATTGCACCCACAGTCTGTTCCAGCTTCACCAGACTGGCTGCGATTTTAAATTCTCTGGCAACCGTGGAGAAAACGAACCGGTGGGGGGAAAAAAAAACACGAGTTGTATATTAGCGTTGTCGCAGTCCTTAGCCGTGGGAGAAATATTTACGGGTTGTTTTCTCTTTTTTTTAAAACTCTGATTCGTTTTCGTCTCCTTCTCCAGCTCCCTCTCCGGTTACCTCCATCCAGGCCAAGGACATCACCAGACACAGCGTGTCTCTGGCGTGGCAGCAGCCCGAGAGGCCCAACGGCGTCATCCTGGAGTACGAGGTCAAGTACTACGAGAAGGTGAGGAGCTGGCATGGGAACCCTTTCAAATCCAGGACCGCGATTAGCTTTGGTGTCGTAGAGAGGGGGTTCGGTCGAGGCGCAGGACGAGCGATGCCTCCCGGAGCCGCCTGCCGCTCCGCAGTCCAACGTCCACAAACAGAACCCGTAGGAGACACAGAGGATCGTCTCTCTCGCGCGCTTTGGTGTTGAATGTGGTTCAGGGCTTATTTTCATACGGAAACAAATTCCGGGTACGCCCCCCCAGCAGGGAGAGCCAACGGCAAGCAGCCATTTTTTTTTTTTTGCCTCTAAAACGACGTGGTTTGTGGTTTCCACCAGGCCAGGAATCCCGGCTGCAAACCCCGTCCTGAACACGTCTGGAAAGACGGAGGCGCAAATCCTTTTAGCAGCGAAACTCACAGAACAGAACGTTATTTCGCTCTTGTGTTCCGCGCCTTGGCGCTGCCAGGCTACGGACCAACCTGCAGGGCGCCAGGCAGGCTGGGGGCACCCCTGTTTGAGGGTACTCGCTGAGCAAATGGACGGTGATTAACACGACGATCCGTTTCGTCCCCAGGACCAGAACGAGCGCAGCTATCGTATCATGAAGACGGCGTCCCGGAACGCTGACATCAAAGGTCTGAGCCCGATCACGTCTTACGTCTTCCACGTCCGCGCTCGGACCGCCGCCGGGTACGGGGACTTCAGTACCCCCTTCGAATTCATGACCAACTCAGGTGGGTTCCCGAAAACTGTCTCAGAGTTGTACGTCGTGTAAACTTTACGCTGTGGCTGGCAGGGCTGTGCTTTGATCGAAATGTCCTGGAATCTTTACACACTGCAAAAATTCATCTCAAAGAGAGTCGTGACCTAAAGTTTTTTTTGGGGTTTTTTTTTTTTTAAATTCGTTTTCCGTGCTGCCTCCAGTTCCTTCTCCTATCATTGGTGACGGCGCTAACTCCACGGTTCTTCTGGTGTCGGTCGTTGGCAGCGTGATCCTGCTGCTCATCTTCATTGGCGTCTTCATCATTGGCCGCAGGTAAGCCCTTCTGTCTCCCTAAATCTCTTGGGTCCTGTCTCAGTCCCTCAGCATGACAGCTGGCAGAAGTGAAGCCACCGCTGCAGTCCTAATCAAAATGTCTCTCTCTGCTTGGCAAACTGATCTCGGGCCTAAGTGTCAGGGTTACCTAAACACCCCCCAGGGTCCTGGACGTATTGGAAACGGCACCCGTGGTGCAAAGCGGCGTTCGACGTCCACCCGCTCAACGTCCGCGTAACAATTATAACAGGAAACAAGAATCTGGCTTTTTTTTTAAAGGCCCTTTCAGACCAGAGGAACCACTTTAGAGGAACTGTGCCGCCTTTGGCTGTAGTTCTTGGAACACAGCGTACAGGGATCGTTCGGCTCCTCCTCCAGGGTCTTACTTGCTTCTGTTCCGTTTTGACTGTCGTCCACGCGATTCAATCTCTGTTTGATTTTTTTCTCTTCTTTTCTCACTTTTTTCAACGCGTTTATTTGCATCGCTTTTTGCTCATGGAAGCTGCTGTTTAAGTGCTGCTTCAATAAAGCCGATGATTATTATTGTTGGTACTTATTGGTACTTCGCTTACGAGAACAGGAGCCCATGCACACGGCGCCCCTAGTGGCGGCGCTAATTGCAGACCAAACGAAGAACCTCGGTACGAAAGCTGCCATGTGTCCGATTCACGACAGAAAACTAGTGCGAGCGAAATCCTGGGTCACCTGCTGACAGAGGAGAAAAAGTAAAGCGAATAAAATAAAGGACTACGTGCTCTGTGTCGCCCCCCCCCCCTTTAGCCACCCCCCCCCCCCTCCCCCAGTGCAGGTTCAGGTGTCCCTAGGAAGCGCCTCTGATCGAGCGTAAACCAGCCTTCTGTTCTTTGACAGTGTAGCATTATCAGCCCTGATAATCAGACCCACTGCCCCAAATTCCAATCAGATCCTAATGAATGGGTTCTTTGTTCCCTAAAAGCTCCCATTAGGCACTTCCTGCCACTGTTCACTCAAGGAGCTAACACCTACACCGTCGTCCTTTCTCACCTGGGCTCTCTAGGAGGCGCACGGGATCGAAAGGGCAGATTTCGATCCGCCCGGTAGATCCCTGGTAACGTCCTCGTGGGCCGGGGCGGGGTGGGGCGAGACGGGTTCTGGTTTCATATCTTGGGGTCGGCGGCTGGACCGGTTCCTCCTCCTGATCTTCTACCTGTAAACCTTCCTCAACAGCACACACACACACACACACACACACACACACACACACACACACACACCCTATCATTCCACCCCACCCACCTCAAGAGGGCCTTTGTCAACACCAGGCTGCACAGGAGAAACAATAACAACATTCCTGAAAAGGTTGCTCGGACTCACCCAGGTGACCCTGAGCTCTGTGGGGTGGATGTTTGCCTGTGTGTATTCGAACTCCTGCTGCTGTGACCAGATGACCCTGGTGCTTTGGGGAGGGGGGCATGTTTGTGTGTGTGTGTGTGTGTGTGTGTGTGTGTGTGAGGTGTTATAAGGAGGGGGTGTTTGGTTAGTCTTGATTGTTTCATCCACTTCCTGAACCAAGAAGAACGCAAGTTGATCCAGGACGCGTGATTACCGTCACTTAGTAACACAAAAGATGGGTTTTTTCATGCGCTTAGGTCTTGGAGAACAACTTATGCAACTTATTGTTATTATCCGGCTATATGCATCGTTATTACTTTCACCATTATTATTTTCTTCGAGTGCGTCACTTCCTCAAGCATGTGTGGCATTTCAGATAGCAAAAAAACTCCAAGGTTGCCAGATCCCACAAGAGAAACAAGTACTCAGGTTTGCGAAACAAGCAGGAATGGCAAAAAACGACCTTAAAACCCACTGCAATCTCAGAGACTGACCACTTAGAAACGCATAAATAACATTTTTTAAACAATATGGTGTTTTTTAGAGTTTGAACAAAACCAGCTTGGAGAGAGAGAGAGAGAGAGAGAGAGAGAGACGGGAGAAAGGTCGCAAACTCAAATGAGCAACGACACTTTAGAAACAAGGTCCAGAAACTCGCGACGTGTAACGACCAACTTGTAGCGAATGTATTGAAAAATAAGCTCGGGGCTGCTTAAAATAAGTGGACCTGGCATGTAGGATCCACGCGCAGACTGTCCATGACCATTTCAATAATCGGATAGCTGCAGAAATGATTGCGATCATTAGGTGCCCGTCTTGTTTAATAGGCATTTCTTGGGTGCTGCGTCTAATTCCAGGGTTGCCAGATCCCACAAGAGAAACAAGCAACCGGGTCTGCGGAAACGATCCCGAAAGAAGCGAATTGGCTAAAAAGAAAAGGCGTGCAAAAAAGAAACCCACTACATCCTGAGTTTGATCAGTGAAAATAACAATAATATATATTTCAATTTTGGATTCAGATGCAATGGCAGTCCAAAAACTGACCCATAATTGTAAGCCACTTTGAAGAAAACTAATAAGAGTATAAAAAAAGAAAGAGTACGGCGATACCTGCGCTAAAAAAAATCTGATAACTGAGATCAAATCCAGCTCTCTTTCTTGGTTACGGTCGTACTTTTAGATGTAAAAAATGTGGCTAAAAGTTTCTCGTCTTGTGTCGTGTCTCATCTAGGCGAAGCAAATACAGCAAAGCCAAACAGGATTCGGACGAGGAGAAGCATCTCCACCCAGGTGAGAGTCCGAGCACACGTTGGCGAACTGAAAAAGACGAGTGTGTGTGTGTGTGTGTTGGTGGTGGTGTTTGGATTCAGAGCCGGGCGTCGCCTCGCTCAGACAGGAGCCAGCGGGAAGAGCGGCGTCAATAGAAAACAGATGTTGCCCATTTGTTGTGTTTATTCATCCCTCCCTCATCCGTCCGTCCACAGGGGTGCGGATCTATGTGGACCCTTTCACGTACGAGGACCCCAACCAGGCGGTGCGCGAATTCGCCAAAGAGATCGACGCCTCCTGCATTAAGATCGAAAAGGTCATCGGTATCGGTAAGAAGCCCTCCGGCTGCGGCCCATTCAGAGCTCACAATGGTCCAAACGCTCGCCTTGTTTATTCCCAAACAGCACCGTGTCTGGGCTGTCTAAGTGCCCCGGACTCTAGAAATGCTCCCGGGTCGCTGTTATGTAATTCCTCGGGTCTAATCCGGCGTTTCCCCGCGCAGGCGAGTTCGGCGAGGTGTGCAGCGGGCGACTGAAGATGCCGGGCAAGCGGGAAATCTGCGTGGCCATCAAAACCCTCAAGGCGGGCTACACGGAAACGCAAAGGCGCGACTTCCTGAGCGAGGCGAGCATCATGGGCCAGTTTGACCACCCTAATATCATCCGCCTGGAAGGAGTGGTGACCAAATGTGAGTCGTAGCTACGCTGTGAGAGGTTTGGGGTGAAGTCCTGTGACAAGGGTTTCCGGGCCGCGGCCGCGGAAGTTTCACAAGTTGGGGGTTTGGCTCAGGGTTTCCTCGTTCAATCGCCCAGCGCAAGACGACTGCCACTTGGCGCTCGGGTCGAGAGGAACGCAACATATTTTCCGCTCGCTTCAAAATCAAGCTTGTCTTTTCCAATATCTGCTGCTGCTCTCCAGAGCGGGATCTTGGCAGGTCGGAGGTTGCTCCTAGCTTCTAGCTGTACATACAAATCAAGGGAAAACTTTTTAGACGTTCACCCTCTGCCGTAACTCGTATTTAGCGCCGTCACGGTTCTGATGTACTGGAACCGCACTGTGGCATCGCCGGGATGCGTTCTCGCAGCCGATGCCGAAAGACGGAGCGTTTGACCAACGGTGGCCTTTGTCGTTTTCACAGCTCGGGTTCTCGTCCAGCCGCCGCTGCCGAAACGAAACGGCCCTACGACCGGCGTCCGCGTTCTTGTGCAGATCGTTAGGAGGAACCGGTAACGCCAGGCGGCGGCTCTGGGGTTCGTTCATTAGTCCTGGACTAATGTCCGTAAGGTTGACTTTGACGTCGCTGTCTGTGTCTGCTTTTGTTTCCATTTTTAGCAAGATCGGTTGTTTTAAAAAAATTCTGGTTGCCCTCAGCAAGGCCCTCGGGTCACTACGTCCAGACCGATCGCTCTGCTCTAACCCTGGAGAAAGGGGGCACTTACCCTCGTGGCCAGACTGGCCGTCACAAGGTTACGGGCCAACTTAGGGAACTAACCTTAAAGCAAGTTTTTGGAACGGGGGAGGAGGAAACCCGAGTACCCAGAGTAAACCCACACAGAAAACATGTCGGGATCAAACCGGGAGCTGTGCCACCTCCATCCCCAGTGTTGTTTCCGAGGGAGAAAGTCCCTTGCAGGAGATCATCCAGACCCTGGCCAGGACCAAAGGGTGCCCGGGGATTTGCATAAGCCCGTAAGCGGCAGATCCTCTCTCAGGTTCGGTAAGCGACTCTCAGCTTGGATAGCGCGGTGAGAGCCGTCCACTGTAATAACGAGGAGGCCGGCCCTCGTTAAAGCCCGCGTCCTTGCTTAAGAGCGCTCGAGCTGATTGCTATTGCCGCCGAACAACGGCAGCCTTTCCGTCTCCAGCAGGGCCAATTAAACGTGTTAAATCGCTAACGACAGCGCGAGCGTTCTGAATAAACAGCCCGGGCCTCAGACAGGAGAGCACGTATCCGAGGGGGCATTCAGACACGGCGCGGCAACACGCGAGCGCCCCAGATTGCATTTGCATAATGAAGCCGCGGCTGTAACGGCGCGCCGATTTCTCATAGGTGGAGAGCCTGTTTGTGTCTGAGCGACGGGCTGATTGGCGTCTTTTGTGCGGCCGTCACGTCGCCGTCGAAAGGGACTTGTAATTTGGCGGCGGGCAAGATAGCCCCCCAGGCAAACATTCGAAAAACAAACACTCGCGCGCTCAAAATAGCACCTAGCGAACATGCAAATGAGACGCAGGAGAGGAAGCGAAAAGAAGGCACTTGATTGGGACGTGTCACTCAACTAAACGCTAAACAAACTTGCCGAGCCCTGCAGAAGATCTCTTTATCCATTCGAAACACGCTCTCTGGAGACGCTTATGTAACCAAACAACACAAAAAACGCTTCTTCTAGAAACGTGCAGGAGTTTTGATTAGCTCCTCGTTTCTCTGCATGCATTCGTGCTCAGAAGAGACTGAGGGGCGCAGACCGGCCCCGTCCCCCTCCCCCTGCCCCCCCACACCCCACATCACACTATGCCCCTGTGCCTTGTACAGTGCCTGAGCATGATGGTTCCCCCTCCCTACACCCTCGTCGCTCTGAGTTCACGTTGCGCTTAAACACGCTGGACCCAAGCACACTTAGTTTTATTTGTAAAAGAATTAACTATACTCTAATATTAGAAGAGCTATATTATTATTATTATTATTATTATTATTATTATTATTATTATTATTATGAAAATGAATTTTAAACAATTAAATATATAAAATAATCTGTTTCCTAAAAGTAAAACAAAATATACCAATAATAAAATGTCTTTTTTTGCTTTTCTTTTTTTTTCATAAAAATAAACAGATCAGTTATATTATATTATATTATATTATATTATATTATATTATATTATATTATATTATATTATATTATATTATAACAATACTAATAATTATTATTAGAATTATTATTTTACATTTA
>JAUZST010006921.1:0-14528 GCA_034779995.1 Parotocinclus haroldoi
TGTGTGTGTGTGTGTGTGTGTGTGTGTGTGTGTGTGTGTGTGTGTGTGTGTGTGTGTGTGTGTGTGTGTGTCTGACTCTTTTTCCTTTAACAATTATAGTAATATGGCAAACAGATTTATCGTTGAAACTGGATTACTTAATCTGTCGTTGTGAATGCACATGGCTGTCGTTAGCCAATACTTGATCTGAAGTAAGTCCATAGTAAAGATACCACATGGCAATTTATGTTTATGCAGAACTTAAGCATATTGAGTCATCCCCCAGCTGCTGTGGGTGACATTTTGATAGGAAAGGGAGGTGAGAAAGAAATAGATAATCCTGTGAGTGGTGAGAAAGTGAAGGTATATACTGTACATTTGTCTATTTTAATGTGGGTAGGAGGTGTCTGTAGGTGTGTTCATTAGTGCCATGCAATGAAATCTTGAACGCTAGCCTCAATCTGTTAACCAGTCTATTTTAATAAATGGTCATTAAATGTTGACCCAATAAGAAAATAGTTGGACAAACCACAAGTGTGTGAAACCTTAGCTGCACTTTTTTAGCATTCCTTTACTGAGCTCCATCCCAGTGAGATATAAACAGAAAGCATGTAGGAGTGAGCAGCTCAGAGGACGGCTTGCTTGGAAAGCTCTGCTTTAAAGTGTCTCCCACTAGAGGCCAGCCACCTCCACTGTCAGCTCGCCTGCTGGTTAATCATCAAATACGCCCTACACAGACAGAAGAATCGAAACACAGGATTCTCTGACTCTGTCATCTCGTCTCACCCTTAGAGCTTTCTAAACAGAAATGTTGATGAGGCAGCTCTGTTTCATGAATTTAGCAGAATGTTTTGTGCATTAAGTCTGGGGTTTCCGTAAAGCTGTTGTATGTAGGCATCTGCTCTGGATACATTGTTATAACAGTCTCAGCTGACTCCCTCTCTGCTGGAGCTCACCTTTTAAGCTTCAGAAAATCCAGACAACTGAGGTTTTCCTTGAGATAACCTGTTATTATTCAAGGGTAGTAAGACGTTTTTGCTTAAAAAGAAAATGAAATATTCACAGGAGCTTGAAACAGTGTTTGCTCCTGCCAAAATTAATTAGCAGTTAATGTTTGCGCTTGTGGTATGTAATTTGATGAATAACCCAGTCTCTGTCTCTACATCTGTAGCATATCAGCACTTACCATGGAACAAAATGTCAAAACATTTCGCTGCACTGAGAAAAGGTTGTACAAGTCCAAGTGTATTTACAATATGTTCTAGATAGTATATAAAACTTGGCTCGTTCATATTCACACAACACTATTGGCTGAGCTTGGGGCCACTCCTCTGCTTATGGATTTTTTGTTCATAGTACAGAAGTCAGGCTAAAACTGCAGAAGCCAGGAACTGTCACCTCAAAGTTGGCTAATCTTTCCAGTTTAAACAAAAACACATTTTTGCTTTTTCTACTCCAGATTTTATAGTTTGAACTGTTTAATTGAGCTTTTGTTTTTTTTGTGACGCACACGTACATGAATAAGAAATAGCACTATTCTTTACAACTCAGCCAGTGCTTGACATTGCATGTGCAGAACATTTGTGCAGCCTCTTGGGCACAGGTGCCTTACACTTTTCATAAAATTGTTCTTATGCATTGTTTCCGAACTCAGCTGTTTCTCTTGGATATTCACTTTGTACTAACACCCAGGGAGATCAAGAAGACCAAAATGTGACATAGTGGCTGACATTGACTGAATGACAATAGCAATGGAGCTATTCACTACAACCCATTTAATTAGTATTGTTTGGTTTTTTTTATCTTTGAGAAATGCATGGCTCTGTGCTTGATTGTACACACCTTTTAGCAGTAGGTGAAAGAAGCTAAAATAGTCAGACTAAATTATTATTATTTCAAAATAATTCAATAAATGAATTTATAAAAATGTTTTGGGGGGAATGTGCACCAACAACTGTTTGAGTTTTTGTTCTAGTATGACATAATGCCTACGAAATAAAATACAAAGCGATACTGTAAGTTGCTCTGAATAAGTGTTTATGCTAAATGCTATACATTTATGAGCTGTCTATTCTCCTGCTCACGACATGAATAGACCTCTGTACTTCAACTTAACTCCTGAGGGACGTTTGACTTGTTCAAAACCTAAAGTAATTTTCCCCTTAAATAACAATTAATGCAATTTTCTACATAATTTTAGAAATTAAATGCAGCACCTTAACTATACAAGGTGAGCTGATGGTGAGGTTAAGTGCTTGGTAGAGACCTCTTCCAAAAGGACTAAAGGGATCTGGCACTGTAACTGTGATTAATTTAGGGCAATGCATGACAACCACAAACTTATCACTGGGGCTGCATTGGCGAGATGGAGGTTGTGTCTGAAATCATGCAGATTTGAGTATTCTACATAGAACAGTCAACAGAGTAATTGGTGGATGAGTAAAAGTGTGGAAACTCTGTCACACCCTAAGGCTGTGACACACGTACAGGTTTTTCTGAGATTCTATTTTTTGCTCAAACAAAAATTGGTCGAACAAAGCAGCGTTGTTATTCAAAGGTACCATGGTGTATAATTAAATCTGCAGTGATTGGTGAAGAAAATGGTAATGGACTTCACATTTTAGGGTGTATTAGAGATTCTGGCAGATGTTTACACATATAATAGTAGTATTACAAGCTAACCAAAAATTAATACAGTGCCCACTGCCTGTCTGAAAGCAATTCACAAGTTTTCTGTGTTGTAGTTTCATCTGTGAATGATCAGTGCTGAGTCCTGTCTGAGTAGAAATGGCTTGTTTCTGGGTGCTCAGCTACACAGGCTTTCATCAATGTGTCAGGAAAAAAACGCCTAATCCATCACAAAACTCACTTTCTTCTCAGGCTTATAGAGCAGATGGGGTTCTAAAGCAAAATGGTACCAGCCAGCCTTCCATGTGAATGCTCATGTAGACACTTTTAACGCATTCCTTCCAAAATCAATGAAGTATGGACAAATGGCACTTTATATCCATACATTGCCTGTGCTTCTTTAGTTATGAGGGAATAATACAGTGTGGTGGCCAAAATCCACATTCCAGTATACTCCTGTGCAGTTGTATAAGCTGTCTGTTTTTGTGCACTTTTGCTTGTAGCTGCTTTATGTAGGGAACAGGAAGCACCCCATTGTTCTTTTTCTATAGTCATAACAGGGCCAGAGGAAAGCCTGCACCTGCTATAGCACTCCGTACCGCCAAGTCCTCTTTTTGTCCTTGCCCAGCCCAGTGTGGCTTGCTTCAGGTTAGGACAGACAGGTGCCATCGGGGTCACCACTGTTCTACATTATTGGTGTCAGACATTGATGGTCTGTCTGATTTTTTTTTCCCCCTGTCTTTCTTCTCAGACATTGATCAGAAAAAAGTCAACATGGAGCTCAAGATCAGATCAATGGGAGGCAGGACTCTCCTCTGAAGGCAGACAGTTTCACAGTTCTCTGGCACTGAATTGACCTTATACTACTAAAAGTATAAATCTGCTAAATGACAAAATAATCATATTAGACAACATAACCAATTTTGATGAGAATAGATAAGAGGTCAGCCTGTTATGACTGCATGAATCAAGGAAACGCCTTTATAGTCAGAAGTTTAATATCTCATACACACCTATTTGTAAATAAATCTGCACTTAGTGGTACATTGGTTCTCGTTGTTAATTCATTCCAGAAGGCTCGTAAATAACCTGAAAACTGAGTATCATATTTTGTTCAAATGTTTCCCATAAGAAATAATGTAAATTGAATGAATCTGTTACTGTATAAGGCATTGAATTACATTCAAGCAAGTCATTAATAAGCATGAACTTTATTTCCTTTCGGTTATCTGTGTTCGTCAACTTTTTTAGGACAAAATGATACTTAACTGCACTAAGAATACAGTACCGTAGATGTAAAAAAAAATAATCAATGATGATTTCAATGATATTTGAGAAACCTCAAATAAATCTGGTAAATCTCAGCATGGATTCCTTACAAACAGTCATCATACTCTAAACAATCTAAAATGTACACGAATGATGCATTCTAATTAGAAACTGTCATTTTCTTGTCTTGACCATTTTTCCACAGTAAAAGGTGTGATTTTACATACAAAGCTGTTCTATTTGCACGCTGCAATCCATAGCCAGAATGTCTATTTATGTGGTCTGCATGTAGCTTTCCATTGTTTTGCTTAATGCAGAAATAACAGGGCTGCAAGCACTCCTCAGTTTAATCCCCCCTGGTTTAGGCTTTGCATTAAGTATTACTTTATTTCCAGCTTGTTTAAGATCATGTTCAGCAGGTTGTTTAATTGTGTTAAAGCTGATTTGCATTTAGATTTGAAGAAGTCCTTCTGGGCTAGAATGGAAGTGAGTAAGGCATATTTTGGAAGGATGAGTGAATTGGTCTCGAGCTGAGAGCAAGGGCCACAGTCACAGACCTGATCAATCGTCTGAACTGCTTAGACAGCAGCTCCTCTTCCTCCCCCCATCCTTTTCTTCTCTCGTCATTCTCTCTCCTCTCCCCCTCTTAAATTTTTTTCCTCATCTCTTAATCGATAGCTGATGTTATCATGCCCCATCAGCGGTGAATGAGTGATTTAATGGAGGTCAGGTCACCGAGGACTTCATCTATTTTCCTGACCAGCCCAATGACTAAACCTTGATAAAGCTGCATATGTGTTCTATTTCATTATAGGGTCTTGCACTCTTTTTCTGTCTGAAGTGTGCATGCAATATGGTTCACAATCTTGGTGTGATTATACTGAAAATGTGCCTCTATATATCATGCATCACACCTTGCTCAGGATATCAGTTAGAAAGTTAGAAAGGCGAGCACTGGCCAGGTAGTGGTGGTGGTGAAGGTTTCCTGTAGTACCATTTTTAATGGAGTAGGAGCTGCCAGAAGAGAGAAGCTATAAAATCAGTGGAGTGCAGAGCAAAATGTGGCCTTGGAAACATTATTGAAATAGGGCACAAAGCAAACTAATAAAATGTGCTCCATCGAAGCCCTCTAGTTCAGATTCATTGGCAAGTCCTTAGTACCATAAAACCATGTGCAAGTTTAACACACAAACTTGTGGTAAAGTAAGTATATTTCTCTCTTGGCATTTGCCCAGGACTGCACAGATGACAATCCTTCTTGTTCTTGTTAATTTTTCTAATTTGAAATAAATTGAAATAATTGTTGCAAAATACAACATGACAACCAAAAAAATTATTTGGTCATCTTCGAATGGGAAATGTGGTGAAAATTATTATTTCAAAATTGAGCGACTTCTCTATGATCTATGACATTCATCAAGATATATGTAATGACAAACAAAATGCATCAATAGGGATTCTCAAAAACTTCATTTCAAATATCTTCCCATACTCAGTGATTCTTATATCCTCAATATGTTCAGAAAAGTGTATTGTTAGCCTTCTAATCTATGCAAGTTGTTGACTGACTGGCTTAATTTTGGGATTATGCATTGCAGTGTTGAAAGAAGTAGCTCAAATTAAACTTATTTTGTTGGCAAAAGATTTCAAATTATTGGTGCAAAGTTTTATACAAACACACATGCACAGTTGAGGATAAGAAATGCCATGCTGAGCCACTTGTTGAGTGTACTGTTTAGTGCAAACGCCTTTTAGTACTTCAAGCTTACTTCTTGCCAAAGTCTTGAAGCACTACTCTCAACTCAGAACTAACACAATTATTGAGAATGTGGTACACCAATCTACAGTGTGGACAAGTCTTGTTAAAGTCTCCATGGACTTTAAAGCCATGGTCCAGAGGGGAAATAAAGCCAGGCAATTCACAATGCACAAAACAAGAACTGGAATGCAGTACAATAGCAGCAGGTGCTCTGGACTGATGACAGACTCTAACAGAAGGCAGTTTGTCTGCCAAAGGGCTGGAGTATGCTGCAGGGACCATTTTCTGCATTCAACAGTGAAGCATGGTGGAGGTTCCCTGCAGATTTGGGGCTGTATATCTGCTAATGGAGATGGTAATTTGGTCAAAATGAATGGACCAAGAGGCTTGTGAAAACATACCAGCTGAGTACCTTGAATAACTAGTAAGTATGCCAGTGTACTTGATGTCATTATAAAAGATAATAGTGGTCACACTTAATAGTTTTGGTTTCTTCTGTTTATTTTTTTCTTCCTTTGCAAGGGAAGTGTAAAGAATATTGTGTTTCACACTGGAGACTCGAACTAGAGACTAAATAAATAAAATGTTGAGTTATAAAACTTTTGTTTCAGACCTTTGTTGTGTGCATGCGTGTTTGCTCTAAGCAACGTTTAGCTGGAGCTGCACTTCATATAAGCACAGAGAAGATCAGCTGCATTACCACTCAGGTGAATTACCTGCACTGGATCAGCCCTATGCAATGTATGGATGAAGGAAATGTTGTGTATTAATTTCTTTGTGGAAACAAATTGTGACAGCCAATGTCTATTTAAAAAAAAACAATATTTAGGAACTACTAATAATAAGTAGTATCTTGGCTAATTAGACAATAGTGGTACACTACAGTATTGAGTATAGGATTTTGGTGCCCTATATGCTCTAACATGGTATGTTCACAATGAGTTCAGATGATATAACTTATTGTGGACACAATCCATACATGTACATAAGCTGGCATCAACATGATTTGCTGCACCTAGCCCAGAACTTTACACTTCCTCCATTCGTTTGTCTTCATTTTCTTAACAGATAAAAGCTGCACATGAACCCAGTCAACCATGACATTAAAAAAGAATGCTAACCCTCTTCCATTGCTCGACTGCCTGGTTCTGACAAATTGTAGGCTCTTTAGATCGTGAACAGGGCTTAGTATGATCATCCAGACCAGATTACAGCTACACAGAGATGCACTGTGCTTTAAATCAGCTTTACAAATTGACTTGTAGCAAAGTATCTTTCTGTCTTTTGGCACCAAAAAAAGTCTTGCTTTTTTCATATATGATCATCAATTGGTCATCTGGTCATATCAGTTAGGCCCTTGTCAAACACCTGTCTGTGTGTGGACTACGAAAACTGAATCCTCAGTTAACACTACATCCTAGACTAGAGTACATCCTAGACTCTGACATTTCAGTTGCAATGAGACAAACAAAATTATTCCAATGTTCGTCAGGGTATCTCAGTTAATATTGTTTTCAATAGGGTTCTGCCTGTATATTCACTCTTCACTTCCCTTATACTGGGGTATGATTTAAACCTTTGTTTAATTTAATAATTATAAGCTAATGGTAGACAGTTTATTTTATATTGTAACTTCTAATGCTACGATACACTCTGACATTGGAAAAAAACAGTTTAAAATATTTTAAAGCCTACACTGCTTACAAAAACTAAGGCATTTTTTATTATGGGATATTTGTCAGCAGTATAGTTACCTTTCTATGTAGGCACTGACTGTGCAGGCAGTGTTCTAACAGACGTCCATTCTCATAAAACAGATTATCGAGGTGCTCTAGTTAGAAAGCGATTGCATCTTGGCTTGTTCACACCCACTGCACATGACTAGTGTTTACTTCCTCTGCTGCTAACATCGCCTAAACCTAAAGTGCATAAAAAAAATTATATTTTAATTATAATTTTGTTTTATGACGAGAAACGTGACCATGTTTTTAAATGTTTTTTGTTTGCGTGTTCCACTATGGGTTTTCTTTAAAATCCAGTCAAGATAAATTAGGTAGCATTTTATCTTGCTATCTAGCACAGTCTTCTTTCGGGAGAGCACATATGTATCTGATTGAGGCAGCTCATGCAGTTTTGCAACAGCAGAAGCACTACATCATTAGGATAAAGTCTGGAACATACATGTTGATAGTCACACTTTTTCCTTAATGCATCTTCAAGCTTGCCGATGAGTGCTACTCTGCCGTAATGACACTATGACATGACACGTAATTTTGTGGGATTAAATCCTGGCAGCGTTGAACTTTGTCTCACCCAGACCATTTCTTCAAATTTTCTCTTGGTGGTCAACAGGGCACATAAATTTAAAACCTTTAAGAGAACTGGAGACATCTTCTTTGGCACATTAGCAGCAAACATTTTCCTAACCCTGTTATTTAGTTTTGCCTCCATAGTTCAAGTGTCAAATTTAAAATCATCTGTCCTTTACTCAAATCGTCCAATTTAAAAAGTATTTGCAATGTAATACATTATATTTAAGTTAATTTATTCAAGCATTGTAAAAATCCAACTTACCTTTGTTGTGTAACATAAAGCAAATCTTTCTGGTATGGCATCCAACTTAACCACCCACTTCCTTCCCTGGCATTTCAGCTCATCATTTCTTTTAATGGCTGCAATATGTTTACTTTGGCAAATGATTCATGATGTTTTAAACAATGCACTGCCCTTCAATGGAATGAAGTGCTAACGGAAATTACATATGTCAGTAAAATTGGTTAGTTTTATTTACGTGGGATACAAAAAAAGTTATTTCAAATGTTATGAGTGTGTATTAGCATTCAACAAGTTATAGCTAACATGGTGGAAAATAATTAATTGTCATAAGATGCATTGTGAAAGCCTGTTATGATTTGACGTACATGAAATGTGTAGTTATGCTGTGGAAATGGCTTTTCTGTCCTAACTATTTTTTCTATGGCTAACTTTGCAAACTTTCCCTCTGCTCCAAATCCCCACTTTGCTCATTCACATAAAAATATAAAAAAATATCTGAATAGTGCATCTGTGAATTATAATAATTGACTTTCATTGAGGAAAAATGAAATGAATTAATGAAATAAAAATCTAATAGTGAGTCACTGGCAGTCAGTGTACTTTCAGTAAAGGATACAAGACAATATACATTATAGTACAGCAATAATGTTTATTATTATTATTATTATTATTATTATTATTATTATTATTATTATTACAATACAAGTACAATATGATGTAGTCTGTAATAATAAAAGCTAAATAATGGCTTAATAGGGAGTAATAAGTGTTATAGTATATATAATTAATAATGTACACTCGGTTATGTTTATCTTAAGAGCTGCAAAAGTATAAGCAGCTAAATTTCATGTTCGATTTAGCAGTGGGCTGTAAAGCAGATTGTTTTTCTTCAGTCCAAAATGCAATTGTGATATTTTTGTCAGATGGGTCTAAATGCTTGTACTGTGTTCGGACTGTACCTTTTAATTGTACACAGTGACTTTCAGGAAAGGAGAACAGATCTAGAACAGATCCCTGACAGCTGTATGCCATTTCATAGCTTCTTTTAAACCCTACCTCAACTGAGCTTGCAAAATATTGTTTTGGTGATGGACCTAGAATTTTGTGTAATAGGTACATGGATTATGGTTGTTATTATGTATGACTTTTAAGGGTTTTAAATAGCATTATTAGACATACCTACCATGGTGGCAGAGCTTGGATCTGTATAAACGGAAACAGTAGATGATTAAGGGTCACTTACTAAATACAGAATGCTGTTGACTGAATGTTGGCTTGAGAATTTCATGACTACATAGTTAGTTAGAATAGTTTAGTTTTGAGGGTTTTCTTACCTCTTTACCTCTTTCTCAAAGCTTTTTCATTTCAGGCATAAAGGAAATACTAAATCCACATCTGAATTGCCAGATATATTTACAGATTGTGATGTGCCATGGTGTACAATATATTTCTGCAAGTGGAACATTACTGATACTGATAGTACAGTTACTGATTTTACTGATTTTACTCTTTTCATTGCGTTGGACTAGAGTAGGTTATGTTGTTTAATGTAGTCACTACCATTACCGATTATGAAAGTCAAATGCAGAGTTAGGAAGATGCACATACTTTTAGCTGATTAGTGCTATCTTTGTAGAAGATGGGCTCTAGGCTTATCCCTGGCTGCCTAGCTCTGGCAGTTACACTGATCAGGATTGACTTACCCTGATTCCTCCTGCTTCTTGGGGCCGGCAATGGCTCAAATTGGCTTAAAGGGCTGCACACATGAGCTGTAATGTTCAGGTTTCCTTTAAGTGAGATGGTGGTGCAGCTGTACTTTAGTTAATCGTTTGACTGCCTGCTTTGTTTAATCTCTGGCAATGTGGGTAATGCTATATATAGAACATCAAATGATATAGCAATAGTGTTGCATATATACAGTATACTTTTTTGCAAACATTGCAGTATATCTCTGCAGCACTGAGATATAAACTGCTGGTTAATTTAGACAGCTTTTGGACAAAATGTGCAAGTATTCTATCGTTGAAATGATGGCCCGAGCACAGGCACAAGGACCTGACAGTGAGAGCTGAGTGAATCTGTGGTAAAAGAATATACAGTATTACAAAATTATGAGGGCTCGAAAGGTCTCCTGCTCGTTTACAGAGGCTCACTCGCCTGGCAAGCTGATACAAATTGGAACTGGGTGCCATAAATTGTAAATAGTGACAGAGTAGGACAAGGCAGAGACAAGATTACTTAGCCATTACGGTCAATCATAAGAGTTGGAGGCTTCTAATTACTTTTGGATTCCCTGAGAGTATGCTTTCTGGACCTGACTGCTGTGAGCAATTGATAGTTTATTGCTGATTAAATTTGTCAGTGGCAAATGAAACGTCCTGCAATTGACATCGACAGTCGATTTTCAGACAAAAATTGACAAGACAATCTTAATTGCTGTGCTGGGGTGGAAGCAAAGTAAGGAATATGAATTGCAGAACACTTAACATCTTAACATGCTGGCTGCATTGCATGAAAAACCAAACTTGCATAAAAGAGCAACACATATGTTGCTAGCTAGAAAGTCAGTTATTTCACATTCTTATATTTGTTTGAATCTGTATCCTCACCTTGATTATTATTCACAAATGATGGAAGTAAATTTTTAAAGCCAGTATTATTAAACATCTAAGTAATTAGTTAGTTCTATCAGTTTGGATACATAGTGTGCTATCTAGGGTGATGAAACCATTATGCTGTAGTAAACAGATGTAGACTGTAGGAAGCCATTTGAGATTTTGCCCACCATTGGAGTTGTTACCATAGAAATAGCACATGCCCATGCAGTACAATTTGAAAGATGGCTTATTTGCAATATTTGACCCCCCACACAAAAAAAACCCGTAATAATTAATATAGTATGTGAGATTCAAATTGGTATCAACAGTTTACAGATATTTACCCACTCACAAGGAGAAACATGGAACACAATGTGATTGTAAATATGTGCCCAGGGCACTGCATGGCTTTGAGTGCAGTATTTCTTGTTTTCTATGACAGCATCAGATATTTAATGGGTGCCACTGGTGCCGGGCTTCCATGAGCAGTAGTTAACTATTGGAGTTTGATGTTCTATCAGCGGTTTACCGTAGAAGGTGCTCATATGTCTAAAACAGGAATTTGTAGTTAATTCAAAATAGACAATTTAGAGCAGGGTTATATTTTAAGAGCATATTGACCTTCCCCTTGCAATATGTTAATCTATCAATGGGATATGCTGCTATTTTTGATATTGGTAAAACAACTGGATCGTTAAATATTCAATATAATATCCTGACATAGAAGTCCTGACATCTATAGCTTACCATAATGGAGTCTTTGGCATTTTAACGCATTATGTGATATTGGAGCAGATCCTCCTAATCATTTGCTAATCTTTCTTAGACTAATGTCAGCAATACTTAGAATTATTGCTGACTGTTCACTGAGCTGAAGTCAGAGAAGTGAAATCTTGGCTGTGGTAGCAAGTTTAAGAAGCCTCTTGTCAGATTAAATGATGAGTCTTTCATGACATTTCTCTTCACTTAATGTTTTATTGCTTTTTTCATTTAACTCAAGCATTTGTTTATTAATGATAAAAAAATGTTTATGTATGAGAAGTGAAATTATTTAGTCCAGCATTGTTCAGTTCAGCTGTTATTTATGTACTGAAGTTAGGTATTTATGTAACTGAGGTTACTGATTTTATCTGTCACAGCGTTGTGAGTACATATTAAGTGTAATCTAGCAGAAGGATAATGGGAGAAGCCAAGTCGTACAGTATATGGCCAAAATATGTGAACATCCTTGATATTATACATGTATGTGCATGTTAAAAGTTTTTTATTGGTTACCTGCACAACCATACAGACTACAACTTAAACTCTTAAACTTTGTGACTGGCCATTAACATTAAATGTATGAGATGTTACTGAGATGTGCAACATATTCTATTAACATAAATGCACTAAATCATTTTGAGGCAAGCATATTAAGTTATAGTGTTTAGAAAGGGGTAGAATGGAATATTACAGTAATATGTATATAGAGTAAAACTACCCAAACTTCTGTTACTATGACTATTTTCCAGAACAAGACATATTTGGATAACAGGGTTTGACTGTACTGCAGCATTAGCGAGGCTGTGCACTGTTGCTGAGTAATGACTTGCAAGGGTGTTCAGTCCATAATAAATGTGTTGTTATCCAGCCATTTACATCCAAATTTATGAAGATCTCAATGAGCAGTTATTGTTCAGGTGCATTTTTGAACTTTGAACTGAGTGTTACAACGAAGCCCAGGTATATACTTTTTGAAAAGGTCACATTCCTATAATTGTGCTAGACCCATATCTATACAGAAAGTTTTGCAACTGTTAACATATGATCTACTTAAACTAGTCTCACCTACTTATGAAGAATTTTGAACATACCTTTGACCATGTCTTGTACTACATAAAAGTGGGAAATGTGGATTATATTATGATTATTGGACCTTATGTGGTACTTTTCTTGATTTCCTCCCAGAGTCATTAGACTGGATTGTTATTCACACATGATTTGGCTGGGGTGGAGGAGAGGGGAGGACCCTACTTTGTCTTGTGTGTGTCATCCTGTCAGGCTGTGACTCACTCTCTTTCTCCCACCTGGCCTTGCGAGATAGCAGGTGTAGTGAGAGTTGTCTCAGGGGATGGCTGGAGACAGCCGGTTACACACACTCAATCTGTCTCTCTCTAACATTATGCATATACACTCAATCTCTCTCACAAGCATATTTATTTTCACTCTTTCTTACTTGGATAGAAATTCCCCTTGTCTGAGGTAGTGTATGTGGTGATTTGAGGGTGTTAGCAGTTTAACTAATGTAACTAATAGCCACAATCTGTTCAAGTGATGTGAATGTTTTACTCAATTATTTGGGCTGTTTTTTGTTTGTTTTTTTTTGTTTTTTTTAAACGTAGACCCATATTCAGAATTTTGAATTTGAAAAAAAAACTGTGGCATACTATCTGCAAACTTAAAGATTAAAAAATAAACATGAACAAATAAAGTGATTAATAGTTAGTCAGTGGTATTTTTGCTCACAATAATAGTGGCTATTTCATAAGTAATATTTGATTTTCAAATTCTCAAATTTTTGTGAGCAGTATATAAAGAAATATTGGTAGATTGGTAAATTCTACAGGTATTCAGATATGCACCATTTAACAACTGCAGTACCATCTGTGAAACAGGCCAGTCAACAAAATGGTAATTTCCTTAATGTTATTATAGTCACACAGTCTTTTAATGCTACTGTAATTAAAATGTTTTTTTTTTTCCCCAAGAAAACTGCAGCCTAAAAATGTGTATATTTGTCAGAGATAAAATTCAAAAACATATACAATTAGTGATTGAAATGACTGACACTTTTGATCACCATTGATCACCATAACTTAAAAAACCTTGCTGTGGACCAAGGTACATGTTCCCATTGTATAATGTTCTTGTTTCTGGAACAACAAGGCAAACGGGAACAAAAAGAAAAGAAAGGTGATGAGGAAATAAACAAAAGCAACAGAACAGGATGCACTGGCCTTAGTGCTGTGCCGATGACACCTCTCGGAAGCATTTCATTCATCAGGGATGGGGGCTTGAGCCTTTGGAAATTACTGCAGATAACGGATACACCTTGAAGAATTGAATTGTGAGGGGAACTGATTTGAATTCCCCACCTGGTGATCTGTGCTTTGCTGAGGGTTCCTCTTTTAGCCATCGGCTACTGTTCCGCTTTTCAAGCTCCTGTCACCAACCTCCATGCTTAAGCAAACCGTGAGCCTGGCTGTGAGTGCCAGCCACCACTAAGCCGTCTAGGTAGTGAGTCAGGGCATGCTACACAGGACCCATTCACATTAAGGGCACAAAAGGGACCATGACAATGTGTCGAGATATTTAGAGCCAGCATTTTGCTTGTCAAATGCAGCTGCTTACTTTCATAATGGTTCAGGATAAGAACAAATAAGTCAAGCACTTGGATTTTTTCCCCTTATCGTATTTGGATTTCAAAATTCAAAGGATTTAAAATCCAAGAGGCAGCCTCACAAATCGTATTTTAACTTAGTCCCTAGACTGTCAAACTGTGAAATGATGTTCTTTAAAGTAAGTAGATTTTTTTTTTTTGTGCAAAAAAGTTCACCATACTGCCATACTATATCTTCCAAGTTATCAGCTCATTTAGGTGCAAAAACAATTGTCTACTTGTGATGCCTGACCAGAAGGCAGCACTGCTGGGTGTGAAGCCCTGGTCCCTGCAGTGGAGGCTTAGTGTGTTTTACTGTAAT